>SJYA01002063.1:2934743-3159707 GCA_006410615.1 Neotragus moschatus
ACACTCATACACACATTCCCTGGTTAATGGTCTTCTGTGCACATGATACTCTGTCTAATTTAAAACTGGACCTCCATTAAGAAAAAAAAACCATACAAAATCACTGAAGTCATCCTTCTGGGTTTCTTGCTTATTCTATACTTTGTTCTTCATCTTCCAATCTCTGTTTTATTACACTTTAAAAGCAACAAGATTCTCTCTTAATTTAAAGTTCCCAGTGATTATCTTTGTAAATATCTCTGTTTACAAATAGATTTTCCTTCTTATGATTTTAAGTTGGAAAATGTATAGCTTGCCACCTATTCCCCACTTTGTTTTATTGCTGTTGCTATTATTTTTCAGTCACTCAGTTGTTTCTGACGCTTTGTGACCCCATGGACTGCAACAAGCCAAGTGTCCCTGTCCCTCACCATCTCCTGGAGCTTGCTCAAACTCATGTCCATTAAACTTGTGATGGTGCCCAACCATCTCTGTTGTCCCCTTCTCCTCCTGCCTTTAATCTTTTTCAACATCAGGGTCTTTTCCAATGAGCCAGCTCTTCGTATGAGGTGGCCAAAATATTGGAGCTTCAGATTCAGCATCAGCCCTTCCAATGAATATTCAGGATTGATTTCCTTTAGTATTGACTAGTTTGATCCCCTTACAGTCCAGGGGACTCTCAAGAGTCTTCATCATCACAGTTCAAAAGCGTCAATTCTTCAGCTCTCAGCCTTCTTTATGGTCCAACTTTCACATCTATATATATAATAATACCATAGCTTTGACTATACAGACCTTTTTTTGTAAAGTAATGTCTTTGCTTTTTAATATATTCTCTANTTCAGGATTGATTTCCTTTAGTATTGACTAGTTTGATCCCCTTACAGTCCAGGGGACTCTCAAGAGTCTTCATCATCACAGTTCAAAAGCATCAATTCTTCAGCTCTCAGCCTTCTTTATGGTCCAACTTTCACATCTATATATATAATAATACCATAGCTTTGACTATACAGACCTTTTTTTGTAAAGTAATGTCTTTGCTTTTTAATATATTCTCTAGTTTGTCATAGCTTTTCTTCCAAGGAGCAAGTGTCTTTTAATTTCATGGCTGCAGTCACCATCTGCAGTGATTTTGGAATACAAGAAAATAAAGTCTGTCACTGTTTCCAATGTTTCCCCATCTATTTGCCATAAGTGATGGGACCAGGTGCTGTGATCTTACTTTTTTGAGTGTTGAGTTTTAAGCCAGCTTTTTCATTCTTCTCTTTCAATTTCATCAAGAGGCTCTTTAGTTTTTCTTCACTTTCTGCCATAAGGGTGATATCATCTGCATATCTGAGGTTATTGATATTTCTTTTAGCAATCTTAGGATCACCAATATGAAAGTTTATTTATTTACTTTGCCTCTCCATATGGTACCCAAAATCACACTTCATAAAGTAAAATTAGCCTTTCAAAGTTCAAATATGAAAAATTTTTTCTTTTCTTTTAATAGTACATTGCTCTTATGTTTATCCTCTTCATGAATTTGATCACTCTTACTTATATACAGTTTTTACTCTCTGCATCTTCTTGCCTTCACTTTAGAACATAGTCCTTATCTTTGTATTTGTCATTATCTGTAAAGATATCTCTGAAGATATTTTAAAATCCTTTGGAATGAGGACTGATTTCAAATTACTAATCAAGGAAAAGAGAGTATTAGATTAAAAGTTTGTCCTAATGTTTGATCTTTCATTAGCAAGTTAAAAATTAATTTAAGCACCTATTAAGGTCCAAGGGCTTGTGGGAGTCATTGAAATATAGAAGTATTTTCTATTCTTGCCAAGTTTAGAATTCAGTCCCAGATAAGGTATTTGAATTCACAGGAGCTGCTCACCAGAAAGAAATTTTAAAATGTAGGTTCTAAAGGAGTTGAAAAATAGTCTTTTTTTCCTCCATGAACATCAAACACCGCGTACTTGAAAGGTGCAGCCCAACGAAGATGTTGTTCTGTGACTAAATTGTTGATTTACATATAAAACTAGGTGTAGGGTGCCTTGAGGGAGAAACTGGAGTGAAAACTATATGAATACCTTCTGAAATGAGCAGAATATAGGCAGTTTACCCAAAGGAAACCCCTAAAAACCTATTAACTAAAGTTGATGACTCCAAGGCTTATGAGCTCATATCTGTAGTTCTTTGACCACTTCTGATTTTAAATATTCCTTGGAGTTTAAAACCACTTTGGGAAATTTGCAGAATCTTAAGTGCAAGAGAAGGTAACCCAATAGTACTTAGATTAATATTTCTTTAAATTTTGCTTTGTATTCTAGTGCCATTATTTATAGAATACAGTGTTATTTTTTAATAGAGAGAATTTTTATGTTCAGAAAGACATACTGCCTATCCTGTCTCTTCAGTTTTTATTTTGGTTAAGATTAACTGAACATTGAATATTGTTAGGAGCTTTCCTGAACATTGTCTTATTTAATTTTGTTATATTATTTTCATATTTAGAGCACAAAACCATTACTATATCTAAGAAGGATTCAGTATCAAGTAATAAGAACTGTCTGAATTGCAATACAGTGTATCAAAGATATATAACTTGAAGAAAAATAAAAATATCATATTAATAAAAATAGCATATGTGAAACTGTCAAATTTTTCTTTTACTTTAGAGTCATGTTTTGCCTGGTGACATTTAAAAACATTTTAATCTTTAGAAGTCTCTCTTCTCCACCTATTTCAAAAATAATTTCTCTAACACTGTTAAAAATATCTATTATCCATTTTAGTTTGACTACTCATTAGCATATACACTCTGCAACTTAAAATGATCACTGATGTCCAAGTCCATAAAACAAAACCAAAATTTAAGGCATATCAAATACTGAGGAAACTGAAATTTCTTCTATGTCATTCCTTTACAAATTAAGTTCATTTGCTGACAGACTGAAGAACAGAGAAGTGCATTTGAGTTTAGAGATAAGAAACCATATTTGAATTAGTAATATAAAATTCGATGTTTCGTGATTTTTTTCCTTCACTCTTTCTTAGACAGAGATTTTATGCTGTGCTTTCTTTCTTAATCAGCAGTAACTGAATCTGATCTTCTGTAGTCATGCTCTTATTTTACACTGAGAGACAGATGCACAATAACTGAGTAATATATTTTTTATTTCCTCTCTCTCTGTTTCTTGATGCATAGCCTTCACTGTAATTCACAGTGCAGTCTAATCAGTTCTAGTCATTGATTTAAGTAAGTCTTGGCAATATTTTAGTGAATAACTTTATCAACTACTGAACACTGTGATAATTCCCACAAGGCATTAATCAATTCATTATCATTCATAATGATGATGAGACAGGGAAGCAGAATTTACAGTGATATTTAATGCCTTGATGAATTGTTTTAGTGGTCAACAATATTTAAATTTAAAATCCAAACTGATCTCTTTATAACAAATAAAACTGGCTGTTTTTCAAATGACAGGTAAGACTTTAGAACCTGGAACTCTGCCTGATGCATAAAATGTGTTTCCCGTATTTAGGGGTAAAATTTGTGTTCCACATCCTACAAACTGTTTCACTAACTGCAATAATCCATACATTCCAGTGTAAACAATATGAAAGGACCCATTGGTCCCTTAGAATTACTAAATATAGCTGTAAGTTGTTAACAATAAATTATAAATATATCGGGATAAGAGTAGTTTTTAGGATGTAGCTAACAAATCTATGGTGTTCTATAGATAAGACAGGTTAAATGTGATTGTTATGGTAAGTGGAAACATTTCTTTGGTTGCCATTCTAAAATACATAGTGAAATTCTTTTGACTGAAGTAGACAAGGGATGGAAACTGCCCACACTTTCTAGTATAGAAAAGTAGGAAAACGTTTTCAACAGCCTCTCCCCCCTTTTTTGTATGCTCTGTGTATCTGGCATCATGTGCACTCTGTGAGAATCCAAACGTGTTGATGTTTACTAAGCAGCAGGGTGCACAATTTCCTACTGCCATGCATAGGAAGAAAAACAGAACATACGCTTGAATATTCCAAATAATTTGTTAGAAGATGCATGTGGATCTATATCTAATATGAAATTAATTTTTCACACACACTCAGAGCCCTGTAACCAGATTTTTACACAGTAGGTTGTGATACTGTAATCCCTCATTCATGAGCCATGTGTTTGAATTATACTACTCGAATTATCAAAGTCATCTTGCTGTTTGAATGCCTCTGGCATCATATTCGAGAAAATTTTATAATCAAGTCTAGCTCCTTTAGGGGAGATGTTGGTACTGCCCCTGTAGGTGGTACAATAGATGTTAGCTAGTGACTTGAAGCTAATTTTTTGATTTCATGAGTTTTTGAAGCATTGTTTCTCCAAAAGAAATCAGAGTTATGCTGTCCTGATAGATATTCCCCACCCCTCCCTTACCCCTCTTCTCTACCACACACACACAAACACCTGTGCACTTTTGCACATATAATATATTATCTTCCTCATCTGAACTCTTATAAAAAGAATCAATGAACTTTTAAGTTTGAAATATTTCAACAATTTCCTATGGATTTGATATTTAGACAAGTCTTCAAACCTCCAGATGCCCAATTAAATGAATCACTAGATAGTGAAATGAGTCTTATTTAGTGTTTTAGCCCCAAAAGAATCATACCAAGTATATTTTACTGAATACTTATTCTGAATCAAATATTTCCTTAGTCATCCTCATTTATCTCATTTATTTCTGACAGCTGTACAATATTATGGTAATCTCAATGGGATAGCTCTTTAAGCTGGAGTTCTATATATTGTTATAATCATGTTATATACATTTGCATAATATATGATTTATATATTGTGGCAAAATGCTGTTTGGGATCCTATTCTACTCTAGCCTGACTTTATTAATAACATTGATAGAGAACCAGAAATTATGTTTATCATTTCTGCATGTTATATGAAGTAAAATCTACAAAGTAGATGGCAGAATCAGGATAAAGAAAATCTCTAAAGGACTTGAACAACAAAGACAAATCTAACAGCTTTATTTATGATCTGTGTTAGAAGTACATGTCAGAATTAAAGAGAAATATGACTAGAAAATGTGTTTTACCTACCTTTGCAGTGAATCAAATTGTAAGATTTGGAGTATAACATTTATCATGATTCATTTAACCTAGGAGATCTAGATTGTTACTTAAAAGAATAATATTTTTAAGTCAGATTGAAACAGACAGATCTATATTAATGAATTTAATGATTTGACTTTAGCATGTTCGTGCAAGCCAATGGACTATCCCACCAGTTTCCTCTGTCCATGGAATTTACAGGCAAGGAATACTGGAGTGGTTTGACATTTCCTTCTCCAGGCCATCTTCCCTGCTGAGGGATCAAACTCACATCTCTGTGTCTCCTTCATTAGCAGGCGGATTCTTGGCCTCTTACACCACCTATGAAGCCCTTGACTTTATCTGGGGCTGGTCAAACCATATCTAGATTTTATAACCAATTCTGAGTAACAAACTTTTCAGAATGTGTTGCTAGAGAGGAGTGTATACAAAGGAGGTAGGCTTTGATTGCCAGATGGTGGCAATCTGGACATCATCTCTTTGTCAATCAGTAATTGATATATTTGGAAAACGAGAAGAATTGGGAAGCTGGGGGAGGAGATGGGGAAGGGAACTGTGTATGTTCTAGATATCTTTAATTTTATTTTGTATCTACTAATCACAAACTTATAATTTATCCCTACTCTCCATTATCTTTAAATATTAAAGAGACTATTTGGTAGGAAATGGACTGAAACAAATCTGTGGCATTCAATAGGGCCAATGCATGGAGATTGGGAGAAAAGCCTCCCACATTAAAATGAAAATTATAGCAAGGAAAAATGTCCTACAGTAGAACAGATTGTAATGAACTTCTTGTCTCCAGAAAGGCATTTCTCATATTAATTGTATAATTAAACTGTTTGGTAGTCACTAATCCTTCCATTTTTAAATGCTTGAGACTTTGCATTTGAACTGTAAAATGAATTAGTGAAAGAAAAAAAAAAACTATGTATATTTTAAATATATAAAAAATGGAATTCCTCCTACTTTTACAAATGTTTTATGAATGTTATGGTGACATTTCACAGTAGGCTATAATAATGTAACATAAGTATATTGACTCATGAAGTGGTTTACAAAATTATCCTATCAGACACCAGTTAGGGTGACTTCATCTCTTTCTTAAGACATGAAGATCAAGGAAATGTTTTTTCAAAAATAATGAAGAAAAAGGAAATGCTTTATATTATTGCATATATTTGATGGTAACTTTTAAGAATGTATTGAGACACATTAAGATGTTAGACGTTATAACTCGTTTTGGGCTCATAATGTTAAAAATGAGAAATTACCTCTTCCTTACAGTTATCCAGGAAAAATAACATGAAAAATGGCATGATGTATCTCTTACTTAATTTTAAAGTTTGTCAGTTGTCTTCATCTTTTCACCTACTTCACAGGGTTTAACATATTGTTGCAAAAAATATTTCTGACATCATAAGAGCACATTCGTTAAGCAAGCTGTAACTAGAAAGAAAAGAACAGAACATTGGCTGATCTATTAGAACATATCTATTTAATTTCAAAGACTTTCAAGTTGACTTCCAGAGAATTTGACTCAGATAACTCTGTGTTTCAGATAACAGATAACTGTGTCAGATATCATATTGGCTGTCACGTACACATTCATTGGCCTCACTGAAGAATATGTGATGTAAGGAAAATAAGAAATAATATTATCAGAAAATGAATATAGGAGAAGATGTGTGTTTTAAAAAGACTTACCTTGTTTTTTAAACTCTCTTTCATGTTGTTTATGGTTTTTCAGTTTGGCATGACCATTTTTTCCCCTAAGAATATGTGATTAAAAAAATTAATTTGGCTGTGTTGATTTTAGTTGCGGCATGCAGGATTTTTGATTTTCACTGTGGCAGGTGAACTCTTATTTATGGCATGTAGCACTGAGGAGTCTTATCCACCAGGGACATCCCTGGATTATGTGATTTTGTGAAGAATTACCACATACTTCAAGTTTTCCAAATATTATAGCTACACTAGATATTTACATGGGTACAGATATGGTAAAAAATTATTTCAGCTTTATTCATAAAAACTAGAATTGAAAAGGGCAGATGAACATTATAAAGAGAAAAAAGAAATAGAATCTTATGTTTCTGTCTAACTTAATTGATTCACTAAAGAAATGAACAAATTAACTGTATTTATGCTTGTGTAGTCTGTTACTAAAATAACTAGCACATAACAAAAAGCATATTTAACTCACTTGAAATCAAAGATTTGCAACAGATCAGCAACATCATCAATTTTGACACTTTCCTCAGATTTGACTTATATTTTTGTCCTATATCCTTTACTGAGAATCCTCAGTATCTGGCACTAAGGCAGTTCTACAAAAATTTGAAGTCTAGTAGTAGTAGACTATTTTAACAAGTAGACTTGTTAAAATAATCAAAATAGTTTTAGGAATATGTTGGAGGTATCTATGGAAAAAAAAAAAGTCACTCATTCTCATTGGAGGGTTTGGGGAAGCCATTAAATTGAGGTAAATTTTGACTTGTGTCTGGAATCTGCAAAGATGAGAAGTCTGCCATGAAGTGAAGGTAAAGCAGCATAGATAATGGAACTTAGGGAAAACAGAGAGAGAGAGATGAAATAACATTGACTTAAAAAAAGTGTGATTTTGTGTGAGTGCCAGGAAGTAGGTCTCAAAAGTTATGGAAGATCAAGATATAATCAAGATAAATAATAAGAAATTTATAATCAGAGTGACATGGGCATACAGGTATGGTGAAAGACAACTTTGGCAGCAGTGTGGGCAGATGAATTAAAGCCCTTTCCTTCGCTAAGGGATCTGCCCAACCCAGGGCCAAGGGATCAAACTCAGGTCTTCCATGTTGCAGGCAGATTCTTACCAGCTGAGCCACAAGGGGAGCCTGAATTAAAACATGTCTTATCCTTATTCAAAAAGATGAATTAGAAGACTATCATAAAAATCTAGTTCCAAAGCAGTAAAGACCAGGGTGACAAATGAAGCTAGACCAGCATGATCATTTTATTATTCTTATCACAGAGGAATCAGAAAGAATATTTTAGCTGGAGTTCAGTTCCTCCATAGAGATCCAACCTTCTTTTCTCTTCTCTTTCTTCTTTTCATCCCTGCAAATATTTTTAAATCTGGAGTCTATCTCCAGTCTTACAAGTACTAAAGAAAAAGTAGCAAAGTAAAAAATGAATGACACAATTGTGGGTAAGTTTGTTTGTATGTGTTTTTGGTGTGCATGCTTAACAAAGTTTCATAAATTCAGGTGGAATGAACAAATACTTGACCAATAAAAAAGTCAATCAAAAATATAGCAGGTCTTATATAAAAGTGCAATGGAAGGAGGTGCAGAAAAAATCTTCAGTTTTCTGTGACAGTATTCAGTGAAGTTGCTCAGTTGTGTCTGACTCTTTCTTTGCTACCCCATGGACCATAGCCTACCAGGCTCCTCCATCCATGGAATTTTCCAGGCAAGAGTACTGGAGTGGGTTGCCATTTCCTTCTCCAGGGGATCTTCCCGATCCAGGGATCAAACCCAGGTCTCCCACATTGCAGGCAGACGCTTTACCGTCTGAGCTACCAGGGAATCACTATTCAAATATTTCTATTAGAACACAGCAAAGGAGGAAGAAAGATAGATGGGAAGGTAGACAGAATGAAAACAGAAAATTCTAACCTTTACAGTCTAGGAAATTTGTGTTCAAATCCCATCTGTATTGCTTTCTATTAGTAAAACTTAGGTAATTTGACCTCTCCACACTTCAGGGCTGTTTTTTTGTTTTTTTTTTTTTTTTTTTTTTTTTACTTGAAAGATTGCAAAAATAAAACAAATAATGTATTCAGCATCTGGCCAATTGTAAGCCTTCAGCAAATGTTAGTCATGACAATGATGATTATTAAGGCTCAGCTAAGACAAGAACACTATAAAAACTTCTCATTTTGTTGCTACATTTAGTTATTAAATTCAGCATTAATTTGTCATATTAAAATCACCTCTTCAAATATTACATCTTCAATAACAGAGTTGAAAATATGATGAATGACATCTAATTACAGACAGCCTTGGACCATGACTGTCAATTGTAGGTCAGACCTGGAAAAGGCACAGAATATATGGTTACTTTCAAGTAAACTCATGCATGAAAATGTGTGGTTTGATTGAATCAAAATTTTACTGTGTAGTAGTTAGTTGAGCCAGGCCTATTTTGTAACACATTTTATTCTCACAGAAAAACATTGTTGTGCGAATCTCTATGCATGAATGTATGTATATATACATACATACATATAACTTTAGTAGAAACTTTAATGTATCTTTATAATTCTAGCATATAAGTTCTTCAAAGAGAATCAGATTTTTCTTGTGCTTTTAAATGCTATAATCCTTAACATGGTTCCTGGCATATCAGAGGCATCTAATAAATTTGTTGTCACTGTTATTTAGTTGTTAAGTCATGTCTGACATTTTTGGTGACCCCATGGATTGTAGCCCACTAGGCTCCTCTATCCATGGAAATTTCCAGGCAAGAATACTGGAATGGATTGCCATTTCCTTCCTCAGGGTATCTTCCCATCTCAGGAATTGAACCTGCATCTCATATGTTACAAGCAGATTATTTACCAGTGAGCCATTATCTAATAAATACCTGTTCACTTAATCATATATAAGCTTTATTTTTCCCAACTTCTTCTTGAAGTGAACTTAGGTTATCACCTAGAGTCAATCAACTCCTGCCGTACTCTTGCACCATATGTCCCCTAATCATTGCACATAACAGCAAGTTCATTTCAGAAGCAGATTTCAAATGTCCAATATAAAATTTGGTCCTTATTCACTCTGGTCATAGCAAAAATCCTCTTCCAACAACACAAGAGAAGACTCTACACATGGTCATCACCAGATGGTCAACACTGAAATCNTTGATGTTAGGAAAGTTTGAAGGCAGGAGAAGAAGGGGACGACAGAGGATGAGATTGTTAGGTGGCATCACTGAGTCAGTGGACATGAATTTGGGTAATTTCTGCGAGTTGTTGATGGACAGGGAGGCCTGGTGTGCTGCAGTTCACAGGGTCGCAAAGAGTCGGACATGACTGAGCGACTGAACTGAACTGAATTGATTCACTCTGGATTCATGTCTGTGATATTCTTTCCTTACACTATGACAGAAAGTCACTCAACACATTTTTGTTTCTATAATTCTCAATTATGTTTTTCTTTCAGATGCTTGGTATTCCTGAAATATGTTTTAAAATATATAAAAGGAAGGTAAACTGGTATATTTGGATATTTTTTTTCTGTAGGACAATATGAAAACCACAGCCAATAATTTAAATGATTATAGCATTACATATAATTGTATGTTATCTTCTATAAAAATTTAATGATGACTTGAAAATGAGTTAGTATTATCGAAATTCACCATGTAAATAAATGTCATTATAAAACTAATTATAGTATTTTGTCATGGTAAAATTACCTAATTTGCCTAGCTGTACTGTTATCTTCATAGACTAATATTGAGTTTAGCCATGCTAAATTTGTACTGCATATTACTTTTTAGCAGCACTTTCAGAAACCCATTATTAACTGTCAGATGTCACATTGTATCACTGAAATTTGAGTCACTCATTACATTTTGGCGTTTGTATTATGACAGTAAATCAGCCTCGGAAAGCTATTTCGAGAGTGATATTAACTTTAGCTAATCTATTATTTAAATAATATCATGTATTCTAGCAACCTACCAATTGTGTTTATNCTTTTTAGCAGCACTTTCAGAAACCCATTATTAACTGTCAGATGTCACATTGTATCACTGAAATTTGAGTCACTCATTACATTTTGGCGTTTGTATTATGACAGTAAATCAGCCTCGGAAAGCTATTTCGAGAGTGATATTAACTTTAGCTAATCTATTATTTAAATAATATCATGTATTCTAGCAACCTACCAATTGTGTTTATGTGAATACATACTATAAACTTTTAAATCAAAATCAAATTAATTGAAATCCACATTATTTATTCAGAAATTACAAAAGTAACTGCAAACTTTAAATACTTGATTTGAAAAGTTAAAATGCAAAAAACAAAAGCTAAGATTTTTTTTTTTCAAAAAATGATAATACTTGGTAGAGTCAGAAAATGTTTATCTCAATGTTCTTTACTTGACTCCTACAGATTTATTTTTATAAATGATTTTGAAAGTCGTACATTTTGGCAATAACAAAATTCAAGTAATCAAATAAAGACAATAGTTTTATATACTTTCCATGCTAATATATTTTGGTTATATTTTTGAATGGCATGGCTTAACAAATTATTTTTCCTTCCTAACTTTCAGTTATTTTACATATTGCATGTTTCTCAGCTTTTTACATTTCTGTAGATCTCATAGCAACTCCATACCTCTGCATTGTCTTTTACATTTTATGATTCATATAAAAATATCAAATCATATGCTGTTCAGTAACTTAGCATTGTACTCTGCAGTATCCTCAAAGGGGGGAAAATTTTATTTAGAGATAAGCAATTGGCTATTTTAGATATTTAGATACCCAAATATCATTCTATAGTCTTACTTTCTCTTACTGAAGCAAATTGTTCGCTAGTTCTGCATCCATAAACAGCACCAGGAAGAACATTAATAATCATTAGGTATTGCCTCAATAGAGATTGGGAAATAGTTTAGTGGGATTTTAACTTGCACGAAGACCAATTGTTAGTAACACTTATTTCACAATGGATCCTCAGGTTCTGAGAGAGAACTACTAATACAAAAATGATCACTTATCTTCTGGTATGCTCTTTTTTCTGGGGTGAGTTCAAGAATAAAAGGCTCAGAAAGCAAAACTGATGTAGCAGTCCATCCTTATTTAATATAGAATATGAAATGATGCAACACAAGAGCTCTGATTTGTTCATTACCATAAACATGTTAGGAACCATACGGATCCAGTTTGGGGAATTTTTATACTAATATCCATTTGTTTTAGAATAATTTTTTGCCTTAGACTTTTTAGATTTCAAAATGTCAAAAATTTAGTGTAAGTCTGCAGTGAAGTGATGGTATCCACCAACATGTGAGGAGGTTCCCCTCCCGCTAAAAGTATATCTCTTCCTAAGACTGTTAGTTGTAGAGCAAATGATTAAACAGAAACATATTCTCATTTAACAACATTCTTTTTCTTTTCTTCCTTCAATGCTCTTCTCTTTCTTTCTTTTGTAGTAAAGTGATCTACTCAACATAGCCTATCTTTGGTGTTTTTTAACTTGGTAATGGAAAGGTCATGGCATCTGGTCCCATCACTTCATGGGAAATAGATGGGGAAACAGTGGAAACAGTGTCAGACTTTATTTTGGGGGGCTCCAAAATTACTGCAGATGGTGACTGCACCCATGAAATTAAAAGGCACTTACTCCTTGGAAGAAAACTTATGACCAACATAGATAGCATATTATAAAACAGAGACATTACTTTTCCAACAAAGGTCCATCTAGTCAAGGCTGTGGTTTTTCCAATAGTCATGTATGGATGTGAGTTGGATTGTGAAGAAAGCTGAGTGCCGAAGAATTGGTGCTTTTGAACTGTGGTGTTGGAGAAGACTCTTGAGAGTCCCTTGGACTGCAAGGAGATCCAAGATGCTAAAGCTGAAGCTCCAGTACTTTGGCCACCTCATGAGGAGTTGACTCATTGGAAAAGAGTCTGATGCTGGGAGGAATTGGGGGCAGGAAGAAAAGGGTACGACAGAGGATGAGAAGGCTGGATGGCATCACCAACTCGATGGACGTGGATTTGAGTGAACTCTGGGAGTTGGTGATGGACAGGGAAGCCTGGTGTGCTGCGATTCACGGGGTTGCAAAGACTGAGACATGACTGAGCGACTGAACTGAACTGAACTGAATGGAAAAGTATAATTAAAGTCCCACTTTTAATAAAGATTTGTATTAAGTTAATGAACTTGAAAAAAATTAGAGATAGCCTTTAATTCTGCATAGACTACATACATTTCTGATTCAAAATTACTGTTCGAAAACAGACCAGGGTTACATTTCATAGAGTATATTTTAAAAGCTGAACCACTGCATATCAGTTCTGGATCAACTACCATAATTTAAAGTTTATAAGTAACTTGAGAAATAAATGGGCACTCTCTACACAGACCACATCCTTTTCTGCAGTGTTCTTTGGTTATCCCTAAGCAATAGGGAAGATACTTTGTGATGTGTCCTGCCACAGACGAACTGAAAATCATTTAATCTGTAAAGGCTGGTGCTTCTGGCCTAGGAAAAAGTCAAAAAATTAAAACTGCCTTTATTGTTTATTTTTGTTATTTTCATTGCTCTAGGAGGTGGATCAAAAAAGATATTGCTGTGATTTATGTCAAAGAATGTTTTGCCTATGCTTTCCTTGAAGAGCTTTATCATGTCCAGCCTTACATTTAGGTCTTTGATCCATTTTTACTTTTATTTTTTGTGCATGGTGTTAGAGAATGTTCTAATTTTATTATTTTACATCCAACCATCCATAAATGTAGCAATATATTTTTTGATTCACCTCCTAGAGTAATGAAAAAACAAAAAATCAACAAATGAGGCTTACTTAAAAGCGTCTGCACAGAAAAGAAAACCATAAACAAAAGACAACCCACAGAATGGGAGAAAATATTTGCAAAGGAAGAGATCCATAAGGTATTAATATCCAAAATATACAAATAGTTCATGCAGCTTTATATATACACACATATAAAGAAAATAACCCAATCAGAAAATGAGTGAAGATCTAAATAGACCTTTCTCCAAAGAAGTCATACAGATGATCAAAACCCACATGAAAATATGTTCAACATCACTAATTTTCAGAGAAATGCAAATCAAAGCTACAATGTGTTATCACCTCACACCAGACAGAATGACCATCATCAAAATGGCTACAAAGAATACATGCTAGAGAAGGTGTGGAGAAAAGGGAACCATCCTACACTGATGGTGAGAATGTAAATTGGCTCAGCCACTATAGGGAACAGTATGGAGGCTCCTTAGAAAACTAAAAATAGAACTACCATATGATCTAAAAATCCTGCTTCTGAGCTTATATCTGGAGAAAACCATGATCTGAAAAATTACATGCACCCCAAAGTTCTTTGCAGCACTGCTTACAATAGCCAATATGGAAGCTACATAATTTCCATAGACAGAGGAACTGATAAAGAAGATATAGTGCATACATACAACAGAATAGTATTGGACCATAAAAAAGAATGAAATAATGCCATTTGCTGCAACATGGGTGGATGTAGAGATTAGCATACTAAGTAAAGTAAGTCAGACAGAGAAAGATAAGTATCATATGATATCACTCATATGTGGAATCATTTTTTTTTTAAGATACAAATGGGGATTTCCCTGGTGGTCCAGTGGTTGAGACTTCCCCTTCCAATGCAGGAAATGTGGGTTTGATCCTTGGTCGGGGAGCTAAGATCCCACATAGCTCACAGCCACGAAACCAGAACATAGAAAAACAACAGTAGCAATATGGTAATAAATTCAATAAAGACTTTAAAAATGGTCCACATCAAATAAATAAATAAGACACAAATGAGTTTATTTACAAAATGAGTAGACTTACAGATATCAAAAACAAACTTATAGTTACCAAAGGAGAAATATGGGGGAAGGATAAGTCAAAATCTTGCGATGAACACACATACACTACTGTGTATGTAAGATACATAACCAACAAGTACCTACTGTAGAGTACAGGAAATTGTACTCAATATTCTGTGATAATCTATAATGGAAAAGAATCTAAAAGAGAGTGAATATATGTATATGTATAAGTGAATCACTTTACTGTATACCTGAAGCTGACATAATGTTGTAAAGCAGCTATACAACAATCAAAATTAAAATATGTGCAAAACTGCCCCTTTAGAAGAAAAGCTAATAAGAATCAGACAACAACACTTTTTTTCCAGTGACTTCTAATTAATCAAAATTACTGAGTCCTTTTGGGAGCAAAATCATTGCAACTTGGAATAACAGCATGCAAAGAAAGATTTGTTTAAAACTGTAAAGAAAAATTTGACTACATACAGAATAATAAGGTAATACATTGTTCTAGGATTGAATGATTGATTAATATATTATTACTATTCTTTTGTGAGGCAAAAGCACCCATAAACCTGAAGTCCCCATTAATGAGTATATTTTGCCCATAACATACTTATTTTAACCATATTGTAAAATTAACTTTAAAGTCCTTTGTCATTTTCTGAAGCTATTTAGGCAATATTTTTTAGAAAAATAAAACAATATATGAAGAGTCCATTTTAGAGATACATTTAGTTTTTTTAAGTATCTGCAAAACTCAATCAGAAGGATTTTTTATTTTTAAGATCTTGGCTCATTCCTTCCCCTTGCATTTGTTTTTGTTCTGTAACTCTTGTCTTTCCTCCAACTATCTACCATGACAAAGTGATTGAGAATATGTGCTGGGTTTTCTTCCTTAGCAGTTTTGTTTAGTAACTGTTCATTTTTGGTATATTTTAGGCAATCGATTCACTTTTCACTTTCATGCATTGGAAAAGGAAATGGCAACCCACTCCAGTATTCTTGCCTGGAGAATCCCAGGGATGGGGGAGCCTGGTGGGCTGCCATCTATGGGGTTGCACAGAGTCGGACACAACTGAAGTGGCTTAGCAGCAGCAGCAGCAGGCAATTGGTCAGCTTTCAAGTTTATTAGCATTTTCAGATGGTACACAAAATAAAAGCACTTTCAAATCTGATTAATACTCACAGTTTAACTTATGAAACAGAAGCAAACACTGCAGTCTAGTCCCGTGCAAAATGCTAAAGAAGCCTCCTGACTATTAGGAGGAAGCAATGCCTGAGAAAGTTATGGGCAGGCAAACATGAGCTTTGCCTACTCTGAAAAAGTTTTCTCACATTTTCAATGGGGTTAAATATAAATGAATAAATATATTAAATGTCCAAATACATCTTAAATGTACTTTGGTAGTTGAGATACTGAGATACTGAAAGTGAGTCATCTGTAATCACTTTTTAAATTAAATGGCTTCAATTATGAGAACAATGAAAAAGAAAATTACATAGATATTAGAATAAAGTTGTAAAGTTGTTCTTGTTTCAAAACACTTAATGTCTGCTTTCTGTCTCTCCACTCCCCCTTTTTGAGGGGAAGGAGGGGCATGGAGCAAGCTTTAGAATCTTAATGGCTCAATGACCAAAGAAACTTGAAAATGTTCCTTTTGTTACCAAGAGAATGAGAGATACTGTACAGAATATTTGCACTATCATCTCCTATAATACTATAAAGTCCTTTTAAAAAAATATTATAACCTCCTAAAATGTTCTATAGTGCTAATTTCCCTGGAAATTTTGCATGCCAAGTAAGTCGTATGTTGACATTACTATTATTATTAGCATTATATATTATATATTATCCTGATACTAGTAGAATAATAATATAGAATAGAATAATAATTCTATTTCAGAATGTGCTTAACCATAATTTTATTTTGGAAAACCTAAAATCAATGAGCTAATTTCCTGGGATTTGTCTCAATGATCATTTATTATTTATTAGGCAGTATACAAGTGTTTTTCCCCTGCATTATCTCAGTGAATCTTCAAAATCCAATTCAGTGGTGGCTATTATTTTTACCACTCTTTTACAGATGAGCAAACCAAAACCTAGAAACGTTAAATAACTTTCCAGAGGTTACATGATCAGAGAGAACAGAGACATAATAAACCCTAAGCAATCTCTTTTAGATCCTGATTTTTATTTGTTTTTTTCAACCTTACTCTAGCCTTTGGAGACAACTAAATTAACCTCTCAGTAGGAGTATTTGCATATTTGAATGATACCAACCACTTTTATAGAAATAGGATATTGTGACTTTGAAAATGTGGCTTTCAATAGACTACTCTTAAGATAGAAGAATTATTATACAGAAAAGAGTTTCTTACTTGTGTTGGGCTGCTAAAAGAAAAAGTGAAAGTGATAGTCTGTCAGTCATATCTGACTCTGCAATCCCATGGACTATAGCCTATCAGGCTCTTCTGTCCTGAAATTCTCCAGGCAAGAATACTGAAGTGAGTTGCTGTTTCCTTCTCTAGGGGATCTTCCCAACCCAGGGATCGATTCCTGGTCTCTCACATTGCAGGCAGATTCTTAGTCTGAGCCACCAGGAAAGCCCCCACTAAACAGTAATTTTTATTCCAATATCTGAAAATAATTCATTTTCTCAATGTCCAGTTTTTCTTTCATAATTATTTCTCAAAATGTTTTTGCATGCCATCACTAAGGTATGCAGGAAGATGAAAAAATAGTGTATCAAATATGTATTAATTGAAAACGTTGGCTACAGCAATGAAGTAAGTCATATGGAGATTCTTTCCTGATGGAGTTGGGCTTACTACATGAATCTAGATTGTTCATGTCACACGGTATGGTAACAATTTCTGTTTGCAAATTATTTCATCTTTTACATTAAAAATTACTGACTTTAAAGGACTTACAGGGTATTGGGAAGAAAAATTATGGGAAGATCATTGTAATACAGAGTGACAAATGCAAGGAAAGCTATAGGCAGGGAAAATACTCTGCATGCAAATGAATCAACCCAGTCTGGAGCATCCTCAGAGATATTTTGAGAAGGGAAGCTCTCAGATTTAATGAGTCAGGGAAACAAAAAATGGACTTAATTTCCTTAACAGTTTACATTTCAGATAGTTTAAAGCCATTAATAAAAAAGAATAAACAATTTTATTCTTAGTACTGAATTAAAAACTAGCAAGACACATCTCAGTATTAACTTTCAAGGACAGAGCTATATTTAATAAGCTTTTGGATGCAAGTTCTCCAAAAAGAGGAAGAATATAGAAGTTCAAAATAGGCAATAATGTAGGGAAAGTAAGTTTTTTGTTTGTCTATAATAGGAAGTGTTAGAAAGATGTTTTTACTCTCAAAATCATTATATTTAGTATGCTTTACAACCCTACATCTCTTCCTCATAAACACATGTAACTGAATAAACTTTTTCCTAGCTTAAGTTTTTCAATGTAATTCTTTTTAAATACACTCCCTTTTGAGCTAATAGACTTACAAGATATGAAAGAAATGCTTAGGCATTCACTCTCCCTTTCTCTGAAGATTATGGGTATTAGTAATTGAGGTTTAAGAACATATTCTTTAAATGGCTGCAAAGCTAATATAAAGGCAATAAAGTAATGCTGTTAATATTGTTTAGAGTAATACTGTTGCCACTAATGATGGCATAGGGCTGTAAAGCTGAATACAAAACAATCTGCATGGACATGTTAGAATTCATGATCAGTCATAGAATTCTCTTTTTGTTTTCACTTTTGCACCCCACCTAGAATAAAATGAGAAATCACAGGTGTTAAAGAAAAAACTTCAATGACATTTGTTAAAGATATTAATGTAGGCATTATTCAGGCCCATAGTAAAGGTATAGGGACCAGAGCAATGGGATTTTACAGTGAGGATGAGGGACTGCGCTGAACTCCACATACTGCATGGGCAAGCGGGCATTTTTGTCTAGAATCAAGGTCAGTAAACGGAATATTACTCGAGAGAAGATGTCAGGTGTAAGAAGTGTTCTGGCTAGACCATCCTAAACAGGATTCTTGCTGAAGACAAGCCAGGGCATTTTGGTATCAGGTGATAAGGGGGATGATGGAGGAGGAGTAAGCTGATCAGATNATGAGATGGCTGGATGGCATCACTGACTCGATGGACGCGAGTCTGAGTGAACTCCGGGAGCTGGTGATGAACAGGGAGGCCTGGCGTGCTGTGATTCATGGGGTGGCAAAGAGTTGGACAAGTCTGAGTGACTGAACTGAACTGACACCAATATAAATAAAGGTCTATATTTGTTGGTGACACAGGTGGTAAAGAATCCTCCTGCAGTGCAGGAGGCCCAGGTTCAATCCCTGGGTCAGGAAGATCCCTTGGAGAAGGGAATGGCAACCCACTCCAGTATTCTTGCCTGGAAAATTCCATGGACAGAGGAACCTCATGGGCTACAGTCTTTGGGGTTGCAAAGAATTGGACATGACTGAGCAGATATGACTGAGTTACCTCCACAAGTTGCTGCTTTGATCAGAAAAAATTCTCTGCAATGTACAAGTAAGGCAACTGCTAGTACACAGATTACTTTCTCATTACTTATCCCTTTTCTTCATCTCTTCCATTCTTAAATCCTTCCAAATCTATTGCTAATCAATAAAACAGAAAAAAAAAATCATGACTGCTCATTTATTTTTCTAAGAGATTTCAGTAAATCAAATTTACCAATGGAATAATACTTATTTGTTCCAAGGAGAAGGAGTCATTTGAACTTCAGAAGTCAAACACAGATTGTGAATTTACCATAAGGTACAAATCTCTTAATAACCGCTAACTTCTTTGCTATAAAATATAATCATCAATCTGAGATCTCAGAATTTAAGATGTAGAGAATTTAGTATTTGTGCTAGAAGAACTTAATTGCTATGATTAAATTCTTGAAAAAATAGAGGTTTAAGGTAAAAAAAAAATTGGGGGGAGACTAAAATATGCTGTGTCCAGTTGCTCAGTCAATGTCCTATTATTTGCGACCCCATAGACTGTAGCCTGCCAGACTCTTCTGTCCATGGGATTCTGCAGGCAAGAACTCGAGCAAGTGGCCATTTCCTCCTCCAGGGGATCTTCCCAACCCAGGAATTCAGCCTGCATCTCCTGGATCTCCTGTGTCTCCTGCATTGTTACCTGCACCACCTGGGAAACGCCAAGACTAAAATACTATATAATTACTTTAAAGTGAAAAGGCTGAAAACTGAAGAGGTTAAATGTTTACATAGGGACTACTAAATTTCTTATATTCAATTATGTGAAGTTTTTAAAAGGAGAAGTTTTGTTACTTTTTAAAAAAATTTTTTATTTTTTAGTTTGTTTTGCTTTACAATACTGTACTCATTTTGCCATACATTGACATAAATCAGCCATAAGTGTACCTGAGTTCCCAATCCGGACCTCCTCCTTCCCTCTCCCTCCCCACACCATCCCTCCAGATCATCCCCGCCCATCAGTCCCAAGCCTTCTGCATCGAACCTAGACCGGCAATCCGTTTCCCTTATGATATCATACATGTTACAACGCCATATTCCCAAATCCTCCCACCCTCTCCCTCTCCCACAAAGTCCAAAAGGCTGTTCTACACATCTGTGTCTCTCTTGCTGTCTCGCGTACAGGTTTAACACCACCATCTTTCTAAATTCCATATATATGTGTCAGTATACTGTCTTTGTGTTTTTCTTTCTGGCTCACTTCACTCTGTATAATTGGCTCCAGTTCCATCCACCTCATTAGAACTGATTCAAATGTATTCTTTTTGATGGCTGAGTAATACTCCATTGTGTATATGTACCACAGCTTTCTTATCCATTCATCTGTTGATGGACATCTAGGTTGCTTCCATGTCCTGGCTATTATAAANCTTTCTGGCTCACTTCACTCTGTATAATTGGCTCCAGTTCCATCCACCTCATTACTTTTAAATGAAGAAAGAAATCTTCAAGGTTATGTACTCCTTCATCACATGGTAATTCCCTCCTCTTCAAGATAAGAGTGCAATTGAATCTGGCTTTTAAGTGAAGATGTGATTGTAGAAATACTTTTGGGTGGGAACACAAAAGTTTAGAGGAGAGCAGGTGGTGAATATCATACCTGTGACATAAATATTGCTGATATGTGTGTCAAGATATTCACTAAATATCCATATTTAAAATGGGCATTCCATTCCCATAACCTACTAATCTCCAGTTTATATCACCTACTAATTTGGATGTCTGTGGCAATGGTGCAGAATCAAAGGAATGGGATGATAGCCCTCTTATTAAATATTTAAGGGAGATTTATGGTATTCCAGAGAAAGATCAATGTGAGAATATGCATATTATCCTACCTCTAAAGAAACTCACGGAAACACTGTTATCCTATCTTTACTGCTACTGGTTTCGGAAAATACTTCCCAGTCACAGAACTAATATTTTCAAAAGCTGTTTATTGTGGTTGATAACCTATTTTCAGATGATCAAGGAAACTAATTACCACACTGTTTCATATTTATTCTCTAAAAGTAGACATCTTAAATGTATTTGAGCTCCCATGGCTTTCATGTTAAAAAGAGATTACCTCCAACTTTTGTCCATTTTTTCTGATGTGCAGCATATTTTATTCTTCTTCACAATCTCTAAAATGGTGATAAAACATTTAATTTAAACTAATCTATTATCTGTCAAACCTGCTTCAGTATGTTAAAAGTTACCAAAACTGTATCACTCTTTTTATGATTCTATCTATACATATTATTTGGAGTTAGTAAATTATTTATTATTCTGAAAAGTCAAAGGATTGAAGAAAATATCACTGAATTTGAAAGTAAAACAGCATTTATTAAGCCCAAATCCCCTAACTATAGTATTATACACACAATGATCCATCTTTTCCCATTTACATTTCTGTAGAAAGTGGAACAATTCTCATCACTGATTTGAGATTTATGATTTTATCTTTTATCTTTAGAACAACTTATACAATTCTTAATGTTTCACTCTCTCAATAAATCTGATCCATAAAAATTACCTCACCTCTACTGGAGTAGATAGGGCATATGTGTATATTTATGTTTACACATATTTAAAAACATATAATATTTAATTCCAGGAAAAGAGTACAGAAAGAGCTGTAGACAAGTATTAATACACTAACCAAAGTTTGAATTCCCAGATTATCCATTAATCACATACATTGTACAAGTTACTTAACTTTCCCAAGCTTTATTTTTCTTTTCTTCTTCTTTTTTTTTTTTTTTTGGTCAGTAAGCTGAAATAAGATTAATAATTCTAAATGCATAAAGTCACAATAGAATGTACTATATCTGTTATATGTGTGTGTGTGTGTGTGTGTGTGTGTGTGTGTGTGTGTTCAGTCATGTCTGACTTCGAAGCCTCATGTATTGTAGCCCACCAGACTCTGTCCATGGCATTGTCCAGGCAAGCATAGTGGAATGGGTTGCCATTTCCTCCTCCATAGAACCTTCCCAACTCAGGGATTGCACCTATATCTCCTATGTCTCCTGCATTACAGGTGGATTCTTTATCACGGAGTCACCTGGAAGTCCTTATTTCATATATGTATATACAGATAAATAATTTACATTTAGAATAATGGCTCAATAAATGATAGCTATTATTTTGGACCTGTGTCAATAGAAAGCTTTTTATATTTCTCTGAGAAAAAGTTTAGCAATATCGGGAAACAAGTGGAGTCTACAAAACATAATTTTATTGTTTAACAACAGTGGTCCCACCACAGCAGACTGGGAAATTTGAACGTTGTCAGCACTCAGCCCATATTAGGAAAACAATCAATCAAGACATAGTTACAACACAGTGATCCTTGATCCATTATTCATTTCTGACATCCTAGTTGTAAGGCAAAAGTCTGTACGTTAGAAATGATTTCCCATCTTATCACGTTATCATTTTTTTGGTGAATGAAAGGAATGACTTTTCTGTTATGGACCAAGTCCTCACTATTGCACAATAAAATAGAATCAAAAGGACATGATCCCAGGGCACAGACTAGTCATCTTTCCATTAGTATTAGAGGATTGAATCCAAACCTAGTGTTACTCCCTTTATACTTTGTCACCTATGAAGTACAAGAAAGAAGAATTTAGTTTCCTAAATTTTCAAACTTTATATTTTCATTTAGAAAAGAATAAATTTGGGTTTTCATTTTTTTTTTGAAGAAAGAAATTTGGTTACATTTATTATTAAGTTATTACATGCTTATAATTTTTCATTATTGATAGCAGTTATGTTCTCTAAAATTGCTTCAAACACTGAATTTGTGAATACTGAACCATTGCTTCTAGGGGAAATAAAGGATTTCCTAGGTCCCTGGGAGCCTCTGACCACACATTTTAATGTATCAATACATAACCTTGTTTTATGGTGTTTCTGTTTAAAGAATCTTATTTAATACATATTGTTGCTTCATTAATATTGAATTTGTGGCCAAAAAAACAGGTCTGAACAAAGCTTATCTACAATACATTTTCTCTGTAAGACACATCACAGTCTTTCTATGCTTGGGATCATCACTAGACAGCACTTCAGCATTCTATGCGGAGTCCAAATTAAACAGCAAAACTACTAACAAAAAGCACAAAGATGCAAAAAAAGATTATTATGCTAAATAGACTGCAAAAGATGCTTGTTTGCAATGTGAAAGCTGAATCAGGAAGACAGTGTTACCCTATTCAACCTCCCCAGAAACATGTGCACTGGGAAACCCACTTTTTTTAAGCTCTGAGCATGTCCACGAAAGACCACTAAAGATTTGTGATTATTGACTTGAGGACAATTTATAAACACATTTTAGCAAACAGGAAAATTGACAAATATGAAATCCATGAATGATGAGGATTGATTGTATCAATAAATTAATCTGCATTTAAAAAAAGTTTTTATACTTGCACTATGATAGCAGTAGTACAGAGATTAGTGATTATAATTTTAATCAACTCAGTAAATGGAAGGTCATGCAGTATACAAAGCACTTCATGTTCATTTAACAATTATGACTATTCTACTAAAGAATTGAGGTTAAATTACACAGCAAGAAGTTGACTAGCCAGGATTCAAACCAGCCTGTTTGATTCCAGAGACTAGAAGCTATTAACCATATGTTATTCTTCTCATTATAAGCAAGATGATATTCAATTTTTCATAATAGAGCAACATTAGTGGTAAAAGAATAGCATGCTATATTTTAGAGTTTCTTTTGATCTTTGAGTCTCAAATACAAGGCTTTACCTCTTACTTTGAACATGCTATTAAAATGTAAAATGATACTTCCCTCTTTGCATACTTTGTGTAGCCATATTTTTCTCCATCAAAGTAATTTTATATTTTTCTATGTTTTCCAATTCAAAATGATTCATGGGTGAGTCATATTCCCAGCGTTCATTTGTGAGTCATTCAGAAACACAATGTTTAAATATAGTGGGTTATGTGGTAGGATGGTGCCTCCAAGCCCATTTATCACATAGTGAAACTGGACTAGCCAAAAATAATAATAATAACAATAGCTTTTTTGCAACCACCTTCTATAAAAATGGTTCCCTGGGAAAATGCAATTAATGAACTATATACAGTACTGGTAGGCTAGGGACTCAGATTTACTTAATAAATAGCAAGTATGCAGATTCCCCTACATCAAAATCATTGTTAGAGGTCTGAGAAAGTTGTTCGAAGTAACTTCAGAACTTTGGTCTTGGGGAGTTTGAAGAGAAGGAAACAGATAGAGATCAGATGTTTAGGAACAGCAAAGTAGTTGAAAGTAAGGAAGAAGAGCAGGACTTCTAGTCCCTCTAACATTCTTTTCACAGACATACCTTCTAGTGTCAGGACGTCGTCCTATTTAAGTAGTATCTTTTTTTACCACTACTAATCTCAGATTTTGACTGGTAAACTTTTTTACATAAACTCTGTTGCTTCTGACCGTTTTTTTTTTTTTTTTCACCTCTTTACTGCCCTAAATAAGATAATTCTACAGATTTTCATGTATATTCTTGTCTTGGATTAACATCCACAAATAATTGATGTGTTCTTTGATACTTAGCATTAATAATGAAACAATTAAGCTGTTGAAAAAAGTCTGTACCCCCTCGTCCCTTTCCATCTTCCACTCTCTCTCTCCTTCCACGATTGCTATGTCTCCTTAATTTTACTATAAATAAAAATCACTTAAGGACATTTTTTATTTTATATTTTTTGGTTTCTTTTAAAAATTAATTTATTTTAATTGGAGGGCAATTACAATATTGTGGCAGTTATTGTCATACATTGACATGCATCAGCCATGGGTGTACACGTGTCCCACCATCCTCAGCCTCGCTCCCATCTCCCTCCTCACCCCATCCCTTTGGATTGTCTCAGAGCACCAGCTTTGAGTGCCATGCTTCATTTTTTTTTAAATATACATTCATGGATCTCACTTCGAGGTAGTATGATCAAAGAGCTCTGCAATGAAGTTCAGTAATCTGCATTTTTAACATGTCTCCCAGGTAGTCCTTCTAGAAGTGATATGGTAACCCTCTTAAGTGTTGTGACTTACTGCTTAAAAGAAAATGAAATTCTTATTTGCATGCAGGTTACCAAAGGATCTTTATAAAAAACTGTTAGAAAAGTAAATAAAGGTTAGAAATAAGCAGTAGAGAACATTTGTTTACACAAGTAGGAATAGGACATTGTTGGTAACAATGTTGCCATCTTTTGGAAAGGAGAATTGAGAGTTTAGCCTGAGAGAAGTTACTTCTCAATCACAGTGATCAAGAGAGGAAAATAAAAGATTATCTATAATGATCTTTTCTATTCAAGCTTTCTCCTTTTCCCTCCCCACTGGTAATTCGGTGATTAAATACCAAATTAAATGGATTTAAGCAGAAAATGAATATAGTAATTAAGATTAAGGGATGATGATTGGCAGTGTCTATTTTAACAGACTGAGAGGGAAAGGAATATTTATTACTTTCTGTCTACCAAGTCCATAGCCAAGTGAAACTTTCCAGGAGAAAGTCTCTTTTTTGTTGCAGCGGTCATCATCATTATTACCATTATATTAGCCATACACATAGCTACCATTTGCCCATGATTAAGGATTGCTGATGGACTGTGTCCCTTTTGTCCTAATCCTCAATATGATTTTATTTGGAGATACGGCCTTTATGGGGCTTCTCAGAAAATACTATTGGTAAAGAAACTACTTGCCAATGTAGGGGACATAAGAGGTGTGGATTCAACCCCTGGGTCAGGAAGATCCCCTGGAGGAGGGCAAGGCAACCCACTTTAGTAGTTTTGCCTGGAAAAATCCCATGGACAGAGGAGCCTGGCAGGCTACAGCCCATAGCATCACAGATAGTACACATGACTAAAGTGACTTAGCAACAGAAGCAGCAGCAGAAGGGCTTTTATGGAAGGAATTGAACTTAAATGAGGTTACAAGTGTAGGGCCCTGATCCAATAGGATTAGTGCCTTTGNCCTGGAAAAATCCCATGGACAGAGGAGCCTGGCAGGCTACAGCCCATAGCATCACAGATAGTACACATGACTAAAGTGACTTAGCAACAGAAGCAGCAGCAGAAGGGCTTTTATGGAAGGAATTGAACTTAAATGAGGTTACAAGTGTAGGGCCCTGATCCAATAGGATTAGTGCCTTTGTAAGAAGAGGAAAAAATACCATAGCTTACTCTGTCATTTTGCCATGAACCATGGAAAAGCTGTATGACAGACACAAGGAGAAGGAGGCCATATGTAAACCAGAGGTAAACATTTTACCAGAAACTGAATAAACTAGTATCTTGAGCTTATACTTTGCAATCTCCAAAATAATTAAATCTCCAAAATAATTTTCTACTGTTAAGCTGCCTGTGTACACGTGTGTTTCAGTTGTGTTCTGTCTGATACTTTGTTACCCCATTGCCTGTAGCTCATCAGACTCCTCTGTCTGTGGGATTCTCTAGGCATGAATGCTGGCTTGGGTGACCATGCCCTCCTCCAGGGACTCTTTCCCACCCAGGGATCACACCCACAACTCTCATGTCTCCTGCATTGGCAGGTGGGTTCTTTATCCACTGAGCCACCTGGGAAACCCCATTAAGTTGCCTCAGTTCAGTTCAGTTCAGTTCAGTCACTTAGTCATGTCCGACTCTTTGCAACCCCATGAATAGCAGCATGCCAGGCTTCCCTGTCCATCACTAACTCCCCGAGTTCACTCAAGACTCACATCCATCAAGTCAGTGATGCCATCCAGCCATCTCATCCTCTGTCATCCCCTTCTNATTCCCTAGTAATAGCAACAGTCTTTTGCATGAAATAAGATCTTTAGAAATTTTTATTCCACAAAGAATTTCTTCAGGATGAACACTCTTGATTGAAATGTTACTTAGCTTATGTTCTCTTTTATAGACTATTGAGTGTTTGGAAGATTTTCATCAGTCTTATATCTTTAAAACTGACTTAAACTAGAAACCAAATATGTATAATATTGGCAATGAGGAATCTGTAAAACATAATTAAACATAGAATTAAACAGTAGCATGGATACTCATGAGTTTTTTCTAAGTTAACCAGAATGAAACCCATGATAAGGAAAGCATAGATTTTTATACACATACACACACACGCATTGGTATACACACACATCACCCATTAGTGTCTTTTGTCAGCACTCTCAGTATATGATCTTGAAAACATATTGAAAGAAGACCAGTGTGCATTTTATGTGTATTTTGTCGTACTTCTGCCATGTGCTGGAATCACGGAAATGAGATTGGCAATTTAAGCCACAAATGCACATATATGCACACTATCCTCAGAGGTCATTTATTATGACATTGATTGCTTTGTACTCTATTTGTACCTTAATTTGAAATCCAAGCAGTACCAGTAGCTACCATCTCATCCTTTTCCTCTGGGCTATCCCGCTGACAGACTTCTTCTTTATGACCGCAGTAGCAGGCCCAGCTCCTGCGATTTCAGCGCACAGTCCTGTCCAAGAGTTTCCTTGTTAGACCTGGAAGTCACACTATCTCATCTGGGAAAACTGAGACATGCTTCCATTCCTGAACAAGTAACTGTGTCTGGAAAATAGAGTTATTCTTTTGAATAGTCCTTGCCTCTGTTCTCAGAATCAGGGATTGAAAGTGAGGAAGTGTGTCCAAAGCAAATTTGGCACACTGTCAAAAACAAGAACAAAAAATGTACATTTCAGTCTAAAAGCAATAATAATTATCCAAAACATGTTGTCCCTGAGATTTTAATATATCTGTACACTAGTATGTTCACCAGAGATTATTATGTTTGTGTGCATGAGTGGTATCTTTGAAGAAGTTCAATTAGAGCCAGCAGATATATTTGTTGGTGATGTTAGTAGGTTTATAATATTTGGGTTTCTCCATCTGTCTCTGTCTACATTTAAAACACAACCACTTAAAATCTCAAAGCAGCAATGCAGTAGCATTCCCACTTAATGAAGGCTTAGTCAGAATTATCTTTGCTGAGGGCACACACCTGCATGTAGCTGGCATCTCAAAGCGGGGTCTACCTGAAGTTCACTGTGGATGGTAATTGATTTCCTTCCTTCAGTCGACTTAACATAGATCAAGGGTGAAGTGGCACTTGGCTACACACAATCTCAGCAGCTGCGATTTTGCCTGTCAACCAGAGTACTTCCTTCACGGTTTCCATAGAGGCCAGGCATGTTTCTGAATTTAATTTTGAGGCACTGACTGATTTCTCCCAATGCAACTGAGTTAGGGAGACATCTCACAATACCAGACCTGAAAAGAAAATTATCTCCTTCACCAACATCAAATTTGTACCTTTTTCTCTTTATGAAATGTTTATAGCCATTTTATAATATTTCAATTCCATACCCAAATATTGGGAGATAATATTATATTCTTATTCCACAAACATTAGGTTTAATAAATAGGTAGTGTCATTTCTTAAACACATCTATATACAAAATTGATTCTATTTTGTTGTTTTATGCTCAAATTGGAAGTCATTTTATAACTTCTCAATTGAGAAAAGAGATGAATTTTCTTTATTTCTATAATTTGAGGAAAATATCCATAACAATCTAGGGGGTTATAGTAGATCAGAGCCTCCACAGGACTGTACTGTTCCTTTAGGGTGTTTTTAAAGGCTGAAAAAGTTACTGGAAAAAAAAAAAATGGGCAGAGGGAAGTGTATGGAATTGCTCTTCCCTGTGAAATGCAGATTGCTTTAAAGAACTAGGATTTGAATCACTTTAGAATTAATTTACTATGTGCACATTAGGAGAAGTTATAGTGCAAATAAGTTTTCTTTTCCAGGATGGTGTTTCAAATAAAACTCAGGTCATTGATAGAGTAGTCTGTAAGAGACACTGCCCTCAGACATAACAGGAATTATATGAAGATTTATTGATTTTCAAAAATTATCATATCATATAGGAAAAAATAAGATAAAACATAATTTTAAACTGCAAAGTAAGCTACCTTTGATGTTATTAAAATGTCACATTTGTGCATAATATTACTATCTAATTTCCCTCCAGCCTTCTCTACTCCTCGTGTCCAGAGCTAAAAATATCAATAATCCTAGGTTCCCTTTCTCCTTACCTTCACCTTCATTGTTCTTTAGTAACTGTGATTTGTACCTTCAGAATTTTGCTGTTTCTCTATAGTGTCTTAAAAGACCCCCTATTTATCTTTTATTTGATCTATTGCAATGATTTTATGTCTTCCCATATAAATTTCTCTTAAGAAAAATATGACAAATAAAGAGATTTATTTTGGGAGAATTCCAAATAAAACTTCAAGTCTATAGTCAGCCGCTTGAACTATGATAGCAGGTTTGTGTGAGCTACAGGAGTGTCTCCATTAGTATTTATTAAAATAATAATAATCATTGCTATTATTATTTTCTTAAACACTGGTATGTGAATTCTCAAAGAGAGTAGGTGAGGTGGGTTATAGATCAGGTAATTAAAACATGTGAAAGTGTGAGCTGCTCATTTGTTTCCAACTCTTTGCAATCCCACGGACTATAGCTCGCCAGGCTCCTTCATCCATGGAATTCTCCAGGCAAGAATACTGGAGTGGGTAACCATTCCCTTCTCCAAGGGATTTTCCCAATGTATGGGTTGAACCCAGGTCTCCTGCTTTGCAAACAGGTTCTTTACCATCTGAGACACCAGAGAAGGTTTTAAAGTTATTATTGTTGTTTTCATTATTGTTATGTAATATATTGACTATGAAAACTACAAAGAAAATGTGCTCTTGTACGGAGCTCTAATATTTGATGTGCATGCATGCGTGCTAAGTTGCTTCAGTCATATCCAACTCATTGCTACCCTATGGGCCTTCACCTGCCAGGCTCCTCTGTCCAGTGGGGTTCTCTAGGCAAGAATACTGGCTTGGGTTGCCAGGCACTCCTCCAGGGGATCTTCCCAATCCAAGAATCCAAACCGAGTCTCTTATGTCTCCTGCATTGGCAGGGGATTTCTTTACCACTAGCGCCACCACCTTTGGCTTATTCTTATGCATACTGGTAGATTCTAACTACCTTAGAAAAAAATTATTTTCAATAGCATATTATGTTGTTTTAATTTGTACTGCTTTTAGCTCATTTAACTGAACACAAGAGAACAGGCATATAGGGAAAAATTCATATAATTGTCATGCAGTGTACATAGTAGAAAGATCCCCGCTTTTTTTTTTTTTTTTTTTTTGAGACTAAGATGTTTGTTAAGAAGACTTTTACATGTGCCTATATTTATGCTTTCCTTATTTAGGGAGCTGCAGGCTTTTGTGAAACTCATTATCATAATTTTCTTCATTTCTTTTTCTTTGCTGCCTCTTAAAGATACCCTGTCTTTTAAAAATAAATGGATATGATCTAAATGCCTAGAATTAATCACATTGAATTTTTTAAAAATAAGTGATCTTAAAAATGTAAGATATTTTTATGCTAGAGTTTTCATTTAAGCTGCTCATGAGGCAACAGTTACATATGAATTCAGACAGAGACAAGTCACTGAGGTACTGTTTTCAGTACCCAAATGGTCTCTACAAAACAGAACATCTAGGGGTATATTTTCTTTTAACTTGACTTCATTTCTTTCTAATTAGCAGTGTGCAGTGTACCATTGTGATGCCTGCCTCCCCCCCTTGGTTCCTGCACTGCCCCCCTTGGGGATTTCTCAGCTGTTTCCCTCTTCTGTTGTAATTGAAATCTTACTTGTTCCAACCTATAATTGATAGTGAACCCAACCATTTTACGTTTGTCACGCAACAGATGTACAACAGAAACACTCAAAGTGGCATATGGAAAAACTGTCCTGCTAGAGTGAAATAAGATCTACTCCAATATCACAATTCAATTCTCTCAACATTTCGTGGTTTTCTCTTCCTTGCAAGTGCTTTGTTGCTGTACAAATCAGTATAAAATCACCACCATATTTGTTGGCTCTATGATGAGTCTTCTTTAGCCTCCTTTCATGATTCTCTATTTTGAGTAAGTGCTTCACAGTGTAATGTAGTTTAGTTAACAAATAAAGTTCTCTGTATGCTTTTGTCAAGGTTGGTCACCAATTTTAAATACAGCAATTAACCTTATGTGAATGTATCTATGTCTGTGAATACATCAAGAGATATTTGAATTGGTTAACTATATTTCTCAAAGAAAAGCTACTTGCAAATGCTATAAGTGAACATTCCAAATCAATTAATTCTAACTATAATTACATCTGTAATTCAAGAGTCAGAGCCTTTACTTCAAAAGAAATATTATCTTTGTAGCATAATAAAAAGACCTTGAGTTAGTGATTTCATATTATTGGGTATATTATATTTTCAATAGGTGGTCCTGGATGTTCTCTATACTGATAAGGTTTTTGTGGGTATGTTGGGCCTTCAGTGGCTTGACAAGTCTAGTAAGAGGCCTGGGCTGAACAGGAGAGATTCTTAGAAAATGGACCACATCTCAGGATGACAGCATACATTCAGATGGAATGAAGTGTCTAATTGCAATGTCCACTGCACCAAGACTTTTTAGGTAAGTACCTAATGAAGTTAAATCTAGTAGGAAAAATAGAGAAACAAAATGATTGCAGAGCGGTGAATCAGGAAATTTAATGGATACTTCCTATTTCAAGTATGCTTTTCACTTTTTAAGAGAATCTCAGCCAGTCTCTGAGAATGTGAGTACCAGGATGGGAGGGGGAAATAATTGACAAGGATTTGTCTTGCCCGGAAAATCCCATGGATGGAGGAGCCTGGTGGGCTGCAGTCCATGGGGTCGCTAAGAGTCAGACACGACTGAGTGACTTCACTTTCACTTTTCACTTTCGTGCGTTGGAGAAGGAAATGGCAACCCACTCCAGTGTTCTTGCCTGGAGAATCCCAGGGACCAGGGAGTCTGGTGGGCTGCCGTCTACGGGGTCACACAGAGTTGGACACGACTGAAGTGACTTAGCAGTAGCAGGGGTGCAACCATGGGTCTCAGAATCCAACTCAGAGCTCTGAGTCACAGTAGAAACTTGAAGGGCTAATTAGCTAACTGGGGCAGAAGACTGAACGATGATAGTATAAGAAAGGTATTTTGGGGAAGTGATTGATGATATGAGAACTGGAGGATTTGAGGGTAGAGGTGTAGGGCAGTACATCAGAATTTAACAGAGGACTTAGGGAGTACCCACTGAGTGTGTGTGTGCTAGGTCACTTCAGTTGTGTCCCACTCTTTGTGACCCTCTGGACTGAGCGACTTCACTTTCACTTTCCACTGAATTTCACTTTCACTTTTCACTTTCATGCATTGGAGAAGGAAATGGCAACCCACTCCAGTGTCCTTGCCTGGAGAATCCCAGGGACTGGGGAGCCTGGTGAGCTGCCGTCTATGGGGTCGCACAGAGTCGGACACGACTGAAGCGACTTAGCAGCAGCAGCAGCAGTACTGTAGCTCACCAGGCTCCTCTGTCTATGAGGTTCTCCAGGCACAAATACTGGAGTGGGTTGCCATGCCCTCCTCCAGAGGATCTTCCTGACCCAGGGAACTTGCAGCTCCTGCATTCTAGGTAGATTTTTCACTGCTGAGATATGGTGAAAGCCCAGAGAGTACACATTATGTAGGGATATATTTCATACTGTAATTGGCACAACACTCTGTGAAATGTGAAGGAGAGAAAAACATAGGAAATGGACCAGATGTTTGTCCCCTGACAGACTGGGAGCTGCCTTAATACTGGTCAAAGTTGGGAGGCAGGGATACCAGAGAAAAAACAGATTTTGAAGGTAAAGAGATTAAGAACACAATATCTTGGAAGTTCTGATGATACATCTAGATGCAGTGTAAAAATGATTATTTAGAAGGCGAAATCTGGAGAGAAGTGAGATTAGACCTAACCGTTAAAGAGTGATTTGTTTAGCAACAAGTTGCATATTTTAAATAAGTTTAAATATTGTATTTTAGAATCTTTAATAAGAGGTCTTTTTAAATGCAAATATATTGAGAAATTAATAATAGAATATTATGCAAAATGCTAATACCATCCTTTCTTTGAAATAGTTGTTTATATACAATGTATTAGATAGTAAAATGATTAAAAGCTCATAATTATATTTTCAAGTTTCATCCTTTCTTTGAAATAGTTGTTTATATACAATGTATTAGGTAGTAAAATGATTAAAAGCTCATAATTATATTTTCAAGTTTAAAAATCACAGATTGTATAATCATTAGAAAAAGGTTAGCTTTCTTGCTTCAGATCAAAATTTACTTGTAGTGCATTTTTTTGGTATTGAATTATTCAAATGAATGGCATTACTTTTAAAGTGATCACTTCTGCCTTTTGAATAAATGTTTGTTATTAGAGATTAGTGCATCATACGTTATAAACACAACAGAAAAATGAGTTGCTCTAATAATTCTAGTACATCATGTTTTCCTTTTAAGTGAAAAAAGAATAGAAGCTTGGCACTTACATTTAGCTATGTTTGTACTAAGACACGGCTATAAACTCATACACTTTATTTCAATTGTAATATTAAAATGCAAACATTCACTAGGGTTTTTATGTACTACAGTTTTTCATACTAGGATGAGAAATTGTGTTAATATTGGTTCAATTTTAATGAAGTAGAACAAAAGGTTATAAAACACATTGAATATATTTTAGCTATTAATATCAGAGCAAGTTATCTCTGTTAAAAGCCTGGCTTAATTTTATGTTATTCTTAAAGTATGTATAAATAACTACAAGGAACTTATTTGTGATAAATTCAGAATTACTGTTTCCAAACCATCAGCGCAACAACAATGAACATTTTTTTTAAAAGTGAATATTTTTGAAAAGCAAATTAAATAAAATACTTTTATGAATATAAATTTGAAGTTGATGACACTATGGAATAGATTTTATTAGCCTAGATAATTCAGAGGATTGAAATCTTCCTAGAGAAGGCCTTTAAAGGAGAAAATAGAAATGACTTTCTTGATAGACTCTACTGAGTTGTTGAGATCTATCTAAAGAAAAGTGAAAGATAAAAAAAATGTATAATGTGGAATGAAATATATGTTCTGTAACATGAATATATATTTAGAAATCTGGAAGTAATGGTAATGAGTACAAAACTGGAAAATTTGGCATAGAGGATTAACTTTAGTTTAAATTTTTTATGCTTTAATTTTAATTTTTGATGCTTAATTTTTCCTTGGTATTCAGTTTCATCTCCCTATCACTATTGCAATTTCTGGCACTCTTTGATTAAAACAAGATAGGAAGAAGCTACTGGTGTTAACTCCTATGGGTATGTATTTGGCTGTCTTGTAGTATAACTAAAGCTATTGCCTAGGGATTGCTTTTATCTTCCTGAAGCTTATTTGATGAAAATATTACCAAACCTTATAGTTACACAAAGATGCCTTGGAAGATTGCAATTTATAGAGAAACTCATTTAAGCATAAAGAATTGAAACATGCAATATTTTGTACGTATTTTTAGTAGTCAGTGGAGCAGGGCAAAATTTGAAGCACAGCACAGAAAAGAGAAAGGTTTCTGTCTGCTATCTAGTTTTGTTCTCTTCCTTCCCTCTCCACTGCTTGATTTGGAGAAAGGAAACAGAACAGGAATCAAGAAGAGAAACAACAGATGAATGGATAAAGAAGTTGTGGTATATATCTGTTCAGTTCAGTTCAGTCATTCAGTCGTGTCGACTGTTTGCGACCCCATGAACTGCATAGGCCTCCCTGTCCATTATGAACTTCCCGAGTCTATCCAAACCCACATCCATTGAGTCGGTGATGCCGTCCAACTATCTCATCCTCTGTCTTCCCCTTTTCCTCCTACCCTCAATCTTTCCCAGAATCGGGGTCTTTTCAAATGAGTCAGTTCTTCACATCAGGTGGCCAAATATTGGAGATTCAGCTTCAACATCAATATTTCCAATGAGCACCCAGGACTGATTTCTTTTAGGGTGGACTGGTTGGATCTCCTTGCAGTCCAAGGGACTCTCAAGAGTCTTTTCCAACACCATAGTTCAAAAGCATCAGTTCAGTGCTCAGCTTTCTTTATAGTCCAACTTTCACATCCATACATGAAAACTGGAAAAACCATAGCCTTGACTAGACAGACCTTTGTTGGCAATGTAATGTCTCTGCTTTTGAATATGCTATCTAGGTTGGTCATAACTTTCCTTCCAAGGAGTAAGCGTCTTTCAATTTCATAGCTGCAGTCACCATCTGCAGTGATTTTGGAGCCCAAAATAATAAAGTCTGCCACTGTTTCCACTGTTTCCCCATCTATTTCCCATGAGGTGATGGGACCAGATGCCATGATCTAAGTTTTCTGAGTGTTGAGCTTTAACCCAACTTTTTCACTCTCCTCTTTTACTTTCATCAAGAGGCTCTTTAGTTCTTCTTCACTTTCTGCCATAGGGGTGGTGTCATATGCATATCTGAGGTTATTGATATTTCTCCCTGCAATCTTGATTCCAGCTTGTGCTTCCTCCAGCCCAGTGTTTCTCATGATGTACTCTGATGCATATAAGTTAATTAAGAAGGGTGACAATATACAGCCTTGATGTACTCATTTTCCAGTCTGGAACCAGTCTGGAATGTCCATACACAACGGAATATCACTCAGCCATAAAAAGGAATGCATTTGAGTCAGTTCTAATGAGTTGGATGCACCTAGAACTTATTATACAGAGTGAAGTAAGTCAGAAAGTGAAAGATAAATACCGTATTCTAACATATATATATGGAATCTAGAAAAATGTTACTGAAGAATTTATTTACAGGGTAACAATGGAGAAACAGACATTAGAGAATAGATGTATGGACATGGGGAGAAGGAAGAAGAGGGTGAGATGTATGGAAAGAGTAACATGGAAACTTACATTACCGTGTGTAAAATAGATAGCCAATGGGAATTTGCTATATGGCTTAGGAAACTCAAACAGGGGCTTTGTATCAACCTAGAATTTTTATCAGTGAAATATTTTGACCCATAAAGGTGACTTGTCCAAGGTTGCATAGTTAGTCCATCAAGGATCCGGAATTCACACCAGGCCAATTTGACCCTACCAGTCACAGCGAACAGGAAGCCAGAAACAAGGCAAGACACTGATGGGTTCATTCAAAACATTTATTCAGAATGACACAGGACCAGAAACTGACATGAATGAAGTGAAAGTGGGAGGAAAATGATGTTCCCAACCCCACAGGGCTCAACTTTTCTTAGATAAGACAGATATATAAGCAAAAATTACCAGTTAATAAAATAAGAGCTGATGGAGGTACAACAGGAGGTTGAGTTAACTTCTCTTCCTATAAGTATAGGTTTCAGATGAAGACATAGCAAAGGAAGAAAACTACAAATGGAATTACTAAGGTTAAAAAGTTTGATATGTAGACAAAAGTAGGTATCAGGATGATCTTCCAAACAGAAGGAATAGCATACAACATTAAAAAAAATCATAATGATATTCAGGTATGAAAATCATGTGAAAAAGAACAATTTTTAAAATTTATATTAAAAAACATATTGATACCCCTGTCCTCAAATTTAACTACACTATTATAGACAAGGTATACTATCAGATTTTCTTTCTCCTTTATTCCTAAGAAATATAGAGCCAAGAAAGAGAGGCTAAAGACACAGGAACCATGGTTTTGCATTTTGAACTTCAGTATTCACTGCCATGGACAATATCAAATTCAGACAAATGCACAGTTTCTTTCAACTGTTTCCCCATGTGACTAAATGTTCTCTCACTTCTATTCCCATTTATTCTGTACACAGCTGCTATTTTCTTTGTTTCTGATGTTTCAACTCATTTAACATTACTTTTATGCTCAAACTTTAGTATTTATCACATCTAGAAAAAAAAATGCCAGTTCTCTTATATTTAAAATTGATATTGCTTTTGATTTCCAACTTTTATCTCAAATTAGATGTCCAGGGTCATACTGAAGCTTTTTATTCCCTTGCTTTTTATAATATGAGTAAATAACTCACATTTTTTTTTTGTCTTTAAACATCTTCTTTAATATGAATGAGATGAATTGAGGAGAGAAAGGTAATCAAATTAGTGATAATCCTCCCTTTCAAATTTACAATATATAGCTGTCTCCTTCTCTTTCTGGTGTGAAAGAAATAAAGTTCATTTATTTAAAATTCATTATGCAGATGCTTATGAGAATTCTAAGGTAAATACTATATATATATATATATATATATATATACACACACACACACACACACACACTCATTTGTTGTGGTGGTCTGGAGGTTAGGGGGAAAACAGGGTTTGTAGCTTCATAACAAATCTCCAAAGAAAAGTTAACCCAGCATATTACACAGATTCAGTGGGAAGAAGAGAACTGCGAATAATCCATCACTTTTGTGTCATGACCTCTGCTGAATTCACTAGCAAATTCTGTATTATTGAATCACAGTGACAGATCCGAATACAAATGTCACGACTTTGCTATGTTCCCTGGGTCTTGCCACATCACCATAACCATTTTATATTCTCTTCCTGGGGACACTTTGGAAGATTTAGAGGCTTTCAACCTAATCTGACTGGCTCCACACAAACAGCTGGAGCTTTGCCAAGAGCCGAGCCAGATTATGTCAACAAGATGCTGTGTCCACAAGGGAGCCCCAGCTGGGTGTTCAGGGAAGCTCTGGGAATGAATTAGCTTTATATGCTCCAAGAGGCAATTTCCTATAAAAACAAACTTCAAAAGCTGCCAGAGGAAATTGTTTCCCATTGGAATCAGGCCTAGCAGGCGACTGTCTTTAGCAACCGTGTCACTTAGTAGTCAGTCCTCAGGACTTACAATGTTCAGCCCCTGGACTTGAGTTTCCAGACAGAACCAGAGTCCAATTAACACCACACATGTCAAAACACTTTTGTAATAATTGTAGAGCCGTCGTTCTGCACCCAATTTTTTGTTATTCTTTCTCAGTTTAAAGTAAGATAGCTAAACAGTTATGTTCTGACCTCAACTTAAAGAGTGTTTTCCCCTTAACTTCAAAGAGCTCATCCTATTACACATAGCATCCAGATTAAGAAGAGAGGCAGAAAGCACTCCACAGTTCATTAGCCTCTTGCTGGAGTGTTAAATGGAACAGTAGGAAGCTTCACTTACAGGTGTATTTAAATATTAGTGGCATTTAAATAAGGGTTACACATTTTGTCTGCCTCTTTATTATATTTCTTTCCAAAGAACATTCTAGCCAAAAGACCATCAGGAAGGTTAGCTCTTAGATTCCACAACCCGCATGGCATCTATGGCAACTAGTTACTGGATGATAGTTACATATATAAGCAACACCTCATCATGACGTTTTGTACTTCCTATAAAGCAAACACCTACAGGAGTTTGAGAGAATTTACTGCTCTTCTTGGCTTCTACAAAATTTAGAAGCATTTACTGAAATTTGAGAGCTATATAACATGTATGGATCTAAAAGTATGTAAGCACTTAGAATGATTAAACAATGGAAATTATATTTAAGACATGAATTAGAAAACATGTTGAGGAGACACAAGAGTACAAAGACCATGTTTATATAAGGAATGCAATATGATTGCAAAGGAATGAATTTACAAGTTGTGGTTTTTCACTTTACCAATTTTTCTTCCATAGAAACAGATACTGTGGCAGCAGTTTTATTGAACTTAAGTATTTGCATGCTAATTGCCAGCAATACAAGGAACACAAAGTGAATAAGTCATTTCTATCACTTCTATCCACATTCTACAGAAACCAAAGAAGAACTTATTCAAATTTAAAATTTGTGAAAATGGTTTCATCTCTGTGTAGTTTTAATTTGAAAACTGATTTAATGCTGCTGTTCAGTCACTAAGTTGTATCTGACTCTTGGCAACCCATGGGCTGCAGCACGCCAGTCTCTTCTGTCCTCCACTATTTCCTGGAGTTTGCTAAAATTCATCTCCACTGAGTTGGTGATGCTATCTAACTATCTCATCCTCTGCCACCCCTTTCTCTATTTACCTTTAATCTTTCCCAGCATGAGAGTCTTTTCCTGAAAAGATCTTTTCTTGAAAGCCAATAGTGGTATGCTTATAATAGCCAACTCTACAAACAGTATTTATATTACTCACAAAATTGTGACCTCTTTTCTATAAGAAATTGCAAACTTAAATTCAAAACTAAAAGTAAAAATAGAAGAATATATAATCATCACAAACTACTCAATTATTCACCTATTAAAAATAATTAATCATGTGACCTAGTTAAAATAATCTTTCAAGAATCTTGAGAAATACAAAGATAAGAAATAGTCCCTACCTCCAACCTAGTATTTAAGTTAAATTTCCTAAACTGGAAGAATAGGTACACAGTGGTAAAGAAAAACCATGACTTAATGCTGGCCAAAAAAAATGAACAGAATAAGTGAGAAAGATGATATTTCAATCCCCAGACTTGAGCAGAGAGAAGATCAGTGAAGACCTTTTATGAAGGGGGTTGTATTTCAGATGATATCAAGAAGCTGAATTTACACTGATAGAAATATAAACAAAGGAAGAAGAAGGCAAAATAATTAGTATCAACAGAACAAGACCTGGCTCCAGTGGAAAGTTGCAGTTGAATTTTGTTAGAAAGCAGGAAAAAAAGATATAAGGTAGGACATATTCCTAAACAAGTAAAGATGGTAGAATGAAGCAGAGAGCATCAGAGTTTTCTTTGGGGTACGTTTGCTTGGTGTTGATGAATAAGATTGTAGGTGTTGACTTAAAAAAATTTCATAACCTAAAAGTAGAGAGTTATGTTTTATGCTGTGGGAGTTTTTAGGACTTCAAGCCTGGGAAGCAGCATCTCCAGTGACCGTGAGAGAACTGCTCAAAGGAGATGTGGGGAGGAGCCAGATCACATGAAGTTTTGCAACAAAGGGCAGGTAGTCTTCACATCAAAAGATTATTGGTAATTAAAGAAAACCAGATATCCTAAGGTAAGGAATTTAGCACTTTCTTATGTATAGAAAGATGAAAGAGTCTGGGCTCACTGAAATCAGTCTCTTCATATTAATCTTAGCTATCTTGGGTCAGTATCCTGTGTTTTTCATATCCTGAGCTCCCTTGGGCTCACCGTGTGTGTGTGTGTGTGTGTGTGTGTGTGTGTGTGTGTGTGTGTTTAGTGCGGAGTGGCTATAGTCTGATGGCTATTAGATTCCAGGTATTCTTCTTCTTCCTGAGTGCCCTTACGGCTCACCAGATCGTATTGGAGAGCTGCAATCACTGATGACTATGGCACCCATGTTTATTGATACGGCAGGAAATATTTTACTTCTCATTGGGAAGTAGAAAGACTGATTGGCTGGGAGCACGCATGCACGCTAAATCACTTTATTCTTGTCCAACTATTTGTGACCCTATGGACTGCAGCCCACCAGTTATCTCTGTCCATGGGACTCTCCAGGCAAGAATACTGGAATGGGTTGCCATGGCCTCGTTCAGGGAGATCTTTCCCACCGAGGGATCGAACCTGCATCTCCTACATTGGCAGGCAACTTCTTTACCACTAGTGACACTTGGGGTAAAAGTTTGATTTTGAAAAGGGACAATGAGAATGAAAAGAAAGGAATACTTTGAGATACAGAAAGACTTATTAACTAAATCTTTTATGGTGTGAAGGAGCAGGGTGTTAAGATTCTAAGCCAGAATGACTTGGAACATATTGGTCCATCAACAATATAGAGACAAGAGGAAGGATGCTAGTGGCTTTAGAAATAAATTCAGTGCTCTGAATGATTAGTATAATACTGATATATCATCCCAGTGGCTTAAAGACCTTGGGAAAGAGGCCAGGAATAAAAACAAACAAACAAACAAAAAACATTTAGTGATCATTTGACTTGAGCTAATGATCAAATGTTTCTGAGTTGATATTAACAGCTATTTTATAAGACTTCATTCATGGAAACACACACTTTTTAATTTGATTTGATTGAACATTTGGAAAAGGCAGGCATTATAATCTAAACTTGACTAAATGGGATCATCTCATGTGTAGAAAAATAGGGAAATATTGAGACATGGAAAGCTATTACTCATATCTATAGTGAAAGCGAAGTTGCTCAGTCATGTCCGACTCTGCGACTCTGTGGACTGTAGCCTACCAGGCTTCTCTGTCCATGGGATTCTCCAGGCAAGAATACTGGAGTGGGTTACCATTTCCTTCTCCAGGGGATCTTCCAGACCCAGGGATTGAACCCAGGTTTCCCACATTGGAGGCAGACGCTTTAACTTCTGAACCACCAGGGAAGCCCACTCATATCTATAGATATTCATTAATATATGTCTATTTTCAATGTACACACATAAAATATATGTGAAAAATATTTCTATAAAATATACAGATTTTCTATAAATTTGATTTTGCATAAATGTCTATAAAAGATTAGCATTTATAATTTGTTATTGCTACATAAAACTTAGAAAAAATATGGTATTATGCTGAATTAAAATGTTAAAATTTCTGCAAGATGATGTAGATAGTTCACTGAATCCAGTGACTTTCTAATTTGATTTCAGTTATTAATCACCTATAAATTAACTCCACTCTATTTAGAGTTGTGTATGTTATAAGTTTATTATAAATTCTAGTTTTGTTGAATGTAATCAGAAAATGCAATTTTTATTTATAATCTTAAAAGAAACTATTTTTATATCTTGGATTGGATTTTGTCCTTAGCCAGTTGTTCTCATATATACTTTGTGTACTGTTTTTATGTCAAAGAGAATTTTCTTTTGGAGGAAGCTAATCAGTTACTATCATCCTTTCAGTTCAGTTCAGTTCAGTTCAAATGCTCAGTCATGTCTGACTCTTTGCGACCCCATGAGTCGCAGCCCGCCAGGCCTCCCTGTCCATCACCAACTCCTGGAGTTCACTCAGACTCAAGTCCATCGAGTCAGTGATGCCATCCAGCCATCTCATCCTCTATCGTCCCCTTCTCCTCCTGCCCCCAATCCCTCTCAGCATCAGAGTCTTTTCCAATGAGTTAACTCTTCACATGAGGTNTTGAAACCAGTCTGTTGTTCCATGTCCAGTTCTAACTGTTGCTTCCTGACCTGCATACAGATTTCTCATCCTTTAACTCTGTGAAAATTGTAGTGGCTTCCTTTACTTTGGCCCAAATCCAATAACACATTTAAGCAACTGTGTGAAAAGAAAATGGATGTATTTGAAATATGTTCCCATAATTTTGTACCTTAAAGAAAGGAGACATACAATGAATTATGTGGACTCTTTTTCAAGTCTTTGCTTTATCCATTGAAGTTTTTATTTTACTATTCAGTTGCCAGGCATCTAATTCTCTTAGCAATGTTGTCCAGGTGCTGCGAGTCAGTTTCTTATGTGAGGGTAAAATCCATGCTTAAATTTCGCCCGCCACTGTAACCTCAGTACTAATAAAGTGACTTGCACACATCAGAGGCTGAAAGCCAGACACTCATCCCAGCAACAATTAATTTGGACACATCTTAATATACAGGCCCATTTCTCAGTCTCAGATTTAATTTGATGCTTCAGATGGAATCCTACTTGTGAAAATCAAATAGAGGTTAACTGAAGATTAGGCTGTCCTGCTGTTTAAATGTCCTCAGCTTTGATATGACGCCAGTGTGACATCTAGGTTTTATTTTTGCTCCCATATCAGTTCTATCTTCCTGCCTCAGAGATCATTTCATCATGTCAGTTAACAAACATGAGTAGTGCAAAAGAATTAGTATGCTTGTCACAGCTGGTATCATTTCGGAATCCTCTTGTAACACCCTGGAATATAAAAGACAGGGAAAACGATGCTTGCTTAGTGCAGCTCAATGTCTATGAAAGATTGGTGTCCTGAAGCGATACATCATACCTTACACTGTCAGTTTTAAAAAGCCCTTTCGTTTGAAACAAAAACAGATTGTAGGTGGATTTTTAAAATGCAGAATGCTGTACGATAGTCAATATAAATAATAATACACATTTTGGGTCAACAACTTTCTATGCACCAAAGGTTGTATAACAGAAAGAGACATTATTAGTCAAGAATGTATACGTTTGCTTGTAGAGTGAGTTTATTTGTAGAGATCTGGATCCTCTATAACCTGTATTCCTCTTTAGCGTAGTAGTATGTGTTTGTAACAGCCTTCTAGAAGCTGATGTCTTTGTATATCGACCGACCTACCCTTAAGGGACCTTACTTTTTCAACAGCTGCAGCTGTTTCTGTTTTATGTGTTTTCTATAAATATTTTTTATTTTGGTACTTTGCCCCAGGCACTACTTGTGAAACAGACAATTGGAAAACTTGAAATTTAATAAAACATATTATCTAGCTCTAATGTATATACATGCTAATTACCTTTAATTCATTTTCTCTCCTCTTCCTAGAAAAACAATTTTAAAAATTATGCAACTGTGAAAAATAATTTTTTAAAGTATCCTGTGTTGATTTATGCATTTATTGGCCATACATAAGTTGAAATATCTAAAATACATGCATTTTAAATTTCATAGAAATGATAAAATAATTTTACTCTATTGACACATACATCTAGAATATAAGGCCTTGATTTAAATATTCAGTGGCTCATAACTCATTATCTCTTGGTCTTTTTCATAATACAATTATAAACAATACTGTCAATTTATATACCATATATATTTATGAATATATATGTATTAATATTTTGCATTTAGTTCTTGCTACATTTAATTGAAGTATATTTAGCACTTAACTTTAAAGATTCTGAGATGATGTTCATGGAAATATATTTAGTGTAACCTGCTTGTTTTTGGATAACGTGTGGTAAAGACACTGAATAAAGCAGACACATTGCATAAAATAAAGTAGCCTCTAGCCTTTTAAAAATCAAGTCAAACTTTGGTCAATCTAGAAAGTCTCTTGTTTGAGTAACCAGTGTTCATTTCCCTGCATATCTGTAGTCATATATTCCTTTTTTTAAATTGTATGTTATGTATATGGTACTATTCACTAAGAAGCAAAATTAATCTTGCATATTTTGCTCTTATATTAATATGTGTTCTTTGTTTCCATTAAAGTTTTATTGATATCCTTGTAATATCGAAAACTTGGCTTAGCAAATTTGTTGTTGCTGTTGTTTTTCATTTTTCTCTCAATAAACCCAAAACGAAAGGTAATAAAACATTGAAACAAGTTCTTCTATGTAATTTTTATATGTTTTAGCCTTAGGGTTGAATGTAAGTGAATTATTTTTTTTAATATAAACTTTAGGTTTCTGAATAAAGATTTGATAAGTTAAAATCAACCGTAAACTGTGGGTTTGAAATAGCTCATAGAACCCAGAATTCTACAACGAAGTCTTGATTTTTCAACATTCCAAAAAAGCATTTTCTTTCCCTTCCTTTTTGTCAGATTAACTGACCCTAAAATTTCAAACAGTAAAATTCACGCTTTTGAATGTGCATGTTGTGTGTTTGACGAATGGATACAATCCTGTAACTACTATTACAATCAATATATGAAAATTTTCTATTATCCCTAACAATTGCCTCCTGAAATTTTACTGTCAACCCCTCCCCCAGCTTCTGCCCATAGAAACCTCTAAAGTATTCGGTCCCATTTTTTGCCTTTTCCAGAATTTTATATAAATAGAATCTTACATTACATTTTGAGTGTCACTTTTAATTGTCTTTCATTTGTAATAATGCCATTGCTAAATTTATTTGGCTGTTTATAATGTCTAATAGAGAAAAAAAAGCCTTATCAAATATGGATGTCGTAGAAGGTATACTTCTAATTTGACTTATATAGATGATAAAAGAATATGTTTTGCTCTCCCCAAATTATTATTAATATTTCTATGTGTGGCTCATGATAAAATTTAAGAAGTAATCACTGTGGATCACCAGGATATATTTAATAATTTATTCAAATTTATTTATTTTTCGGTTTCATTTTCACCTCTCTTTCATTTTAATTTTTTAATTTTAATTTTATTTTATTCTTATACTTTACAGTACTGTATTGGTTTTCCCCTATATTGACATGAATCCGCCNAATATTTCTATGTGTGGCTCATGATAAAATTTAAGAAGTAATCACTGTGGATCACCAGGATATATTTAATAATTTATTCAAATTTATTTATTTTTCGGTTTCATTTTCACCTCTCTTTCATTTTAATTTTTTAATTTTAATTTTATTTTATTCTTATACTTTACAGTACTGTATTGGTTTTCCCCTATATTGACATGAATCCGCCACTGTTGCTGCTGCTGCTAAGTCGCTTCAGTCGTGTCCGACTCTGTGCGACCCCATAGACGGCAGCCCACCAGGCTCCCCCATCCCTGGGATTCTCCAGGCAAGAACACTGGAGTGAGTTGCCATTTCCTTTTCCAATGTGTAAAAGTGAAAAGTGAAAGTGAAGTTGCTCAGTCGTGTTTGACTCACAGCAACCCCATGGGCTGCAGCCTATCAGGCTCCTCTGTCCATGGGATTTTTTAGGCAAGAGTACTGGAGTGGCTAAATTCCCAACCCTGGGCCCCCTCCCACCACCCTCCCCTTATCATCTTTCTGGGTCATCCCAGTGCACCAGCCCCAAAATGATTTTGTTATTCAGTATCTTCTCGCTGACTCCCTGCATTGTCACTTTTGCTTCATATACCCTATTAGTATTGACTAAGATCAGTTGGTGATTTATGGATATTTAAATTATTTTAGTTTTTTCCTACTGTTCTAAAATACTGTATACTCTCTGATGAACTTTTAAAAAACAGTGACTTTTTTAGATTAGTGAAGTGCACTATTGCTTATTAATACCTATAGTTTTATCTTAGAAAGTGAATTAAATAGTATATTTAATAGAAATATACATATTTGTAGAGAGAGTATATTATTTTAATAACTGGGGTAAGCTCAGTATTTGGTACTGTTTTCAGTAACGTCAATATTTTTAGGGGATTTCTTTCAGCTATGCCATGTTTATATTTCTCTTCTGAAAAGATTACATCAAAGGAATTCTTGAGTTGTATTGCCTTCAGGATAAAATTGGCTATCATTTAGAACTTTGAAGCCCCAAACTGGGCCTTGATTTGCCTCCCTATTCTATGAGGTTAAATATTTTCTGTTATGTTTTCATTTATCCTTACATTAGCCCTATAAATTCATTATTAGTACTTTCATGTTGTAAATTTAGTATTCTGGTTTTTTTTTTTTTCCTTTTTCTGTCTTTCAGTATTTTCCTCAGATGTTAGTTCAGATGTTGGCTTGAATTTAATCTCTAGATGATCTATCTATAATTTTATCCGTAAAGAATCTAGATAGAGAAAGGAGATGAAATCAATTTTTATATTAGTCATAAAATAAAAAGAATAAGGGGCAGTTTTGTTGCTTAATTGCTATATACATTGAGAACATATGTGGCTACCTGGGGGTAGAGAAGGCCTTCTTATCTTTTGTCTTTTGATATCTTGTAACTCTCCTGTCTTGGTTGGGGACCTGAGGGACTATCACTCACATTGTCCCTCGTCATTTTCTTCAGAAGAATCTCTTTGTTACATACTCATTCACACTTAAAACAACTCACTGCTTATAACAAAACATGAACAAGATGTGAACTCTTGCTTCCCCTTCTACCATCCCCTACCACCCTTGTGTCGATTTAGCTAATTCTCGTAAATGGTGTACAGTCACCCAGTTGTCCCAGGTTTTGGATAGCTTTATGCACTCCACACAAGTTCTGTCAACACCTGGTTTGAAATGAAGCTCAGACATGAGTCTTTCTGCACTTCACCTCCAGTACCCAAGTCCATTTCACTCCCATCTGATGCTTGGAGTACTGAGAGAAGCTTCTGTCAGTCTTGCTTTCACTATAATCCTCCCATAGTACCTCAGTTGACTCATGTCCTGCCTATCACTCTGAACTCATTTTTTTTTTAAACCATTTCCCTCTGAATTAGCTTCCCATCACTGCTCTAACAAATGACTACAAACTTAGTGGTCACAACCAACACAGAGTTGTTTTGGGGATCAGGCTTCAAATTACCACACCCTCGAATCTGCTGAAACTAAAGCTGGCGTATTAAGTCAACTTTTTATAGCCTCTGATGTGATTTTGCCTGTTGTTCCTTCTTCCCAGGATATGACCTCTTAACATTAGGAGTCTGTTCAAAAGACATTTCCTCAAAAAGATCTTCTCTGTCTCCATATTTAAAAAATCTTTCCTTCTTCTCATCTGTTTTTGATTTTTATCATTTTCTTTGCAGCCCATACAGCTCTTATGCTACTTTATTTGTTGATTGTCTAGTTGGCTATGCCATCATAAGTCAGGGTCTTATCTTGTTTAGTGATGCATTCCTTGGATTAACTGTTGACAAGAACACAGTCATTTGTTGATAAACATTATATTATTCCAATTACACTAATGAGTAAACTGAGACTCACAGCTGTTATGTTTAAGATCACAGAGCTATAAGTGGTAGATTGAGATTTCATCTCAGATATGCCTAACTTTAAAACCTAGAGTTTTTATTATTACCTCTTTTTTCTAGGGAAAATAACTTTAACCATGACTCCATGCCCTTTACTAATGTGCATATACATAGCCACAAGAAAAAAACAAACAAATGCAGAATGGCCTTATTTGCATTTTTTTTCCAAGGAATCCTGGAGAGGAATACACTTAAAAAATGCTATTTAAATTTTTTTTTTCCTTGATATTGTACCCATTTGGAATCCATTCCATGATCACATGGGAATTCAAGCACAGGGAATAAATCCCTGAATAAGTTATATAATATGGGCTTTAGAATGCTAGTTATCTATCTTCCTAAAAATGATTTTGGAATGTTAAATGTAATCATTTTGGGGTAGTTTTAGAGAGAAATCCAAAAGAAATCTTTATATTTTAATTCAATTTGAAATACCTGTAATATATATACAATGTTTTTTAATATATGCAATGCTTTTTGCTTATCATTTCTTTAAAAATAAATATTGAAACCTCACCAAATGAGTGATTATAATCAACATATAAAAACTTACTGTAGTATTTATTTTTTAAAATAAAATGGATTTTCTTCTGGAGTGGCATGTCTTTTGTAATTTTTGGGGGGCACAATTTATATTTATCAAACTGTTTGTCAACCAGCCAAATTTTTGAGTCACTGCATTCATGTGAAATAGTTCTTTGGATATGTGAATAAAACAAGAATTTCATCATGTGGACTATGTTTTGAAACACAACTGTTTTCCTTATTTTGGAGACTTGATTTTACTAAACAGGGAACCTAGTGAACTTGCCTTAAGCTTTAAAAAATCCCTTCCAACTGTATTCAGAGTTATTGAGTATAAACATAATTAAATTTAGCATGTTTAGATTAATTCTAAATGCTCATTCAATATGGTAAGAAAAAAGCACACAATGAGTCTTAAAGGACAGGAGTACATTTGTTCCCTGTGTTGTTCAGAAACAAGCCAAATGGAATGAAAGCATTCCGGATCACTTTTTTCTTCCAATGATTAAAAATGCTACTAAATTTATAACTGTGCTTAATTGCTCAGTTGTGTCTGACTCTTTAGGATCCCATGGACTGCAGCCCACTGGTCCCCTCTGTCCATGGGGATTCTCCAGGCAAGAATACGTTGCCATGCCCTTTCTCAGGGGACCTTCTCAACCCAGGTCTCCCATACTGCAGGTGGATTCTTTAGCTACTGAGCCACCAGGGAAGCCCAAGAATACTGGAGTGGGTAGCCTATCCCTTTTCCAGGGGATATTCCAGACCAGGGAAGATCTAGGGTCTCCTGTATTGTAGGCAGATTCTTTATCAGCTGAGCTACTAGGGAAGCCAAAACCAAAGAATGACATATCATTGACTTTGGCAGTATGGACATAAATACATTAAATTAATGAAAATATTTTATTTTTGCATAGTTTAGCCTCTATTATTAATTCATTGACTACGCTGGCATTTCACACATCTGACAGCTTGAGATGTTTTCTTTGAGACACAAAGACAGCAACAAAATCCTATCCTCTTATCTGGTGTAAAGTTTTAAACAGATTTTAGACCTTTACTTGGGATATTTCTGGAATATGCTCCTTCTTTCACCTTAATCATATTGTTGAACTGGAAAACTGAATATAACAATGCTATAACTATTTGGACTTCCTAATTTGAATGTTTAATTACATACATATCATTTCAAGTGAATGAATGCAGGATTAAACATATTTCCCAAGATATCTTTGTAAGTCTGTAACAATAAATTTATAAAATTTTGTTGAAAATGTTTTAGCATATTAAAGCAATACTGAAGAACCAATTTCAAGTGGTTAAATAGATTTAACAGATTTAAAAGAGATTTTATTTTTGTCTTAATGAGTAAAACTCTTGTTATAAAAATGTCTAAATTGAATTAATTTTGACTATTTAGTAAATTTATATGAATGGAATCTTGGGATATGAAAAAACTGGAACTTTGTAAAAAAAAGTTGTTCAGGCTTCATTCATCTTGGCAGTATACAGTATATTCTTAAGAATAATACTTTATTAATGTTACTTTTTATAAGTTTAGGTTGACAATGAACAGATTAGATGACATGTATATGTAGAAAAGGAAATCAGAAAATCTGACATTTTTGAAAACTAATATAATATAGTGTCAGAGAATCAATTTTGGTCATTAAAGCAAGCCTTTTAATGCTCTGAAACTAAAATTTACCATGAACATGATAGGCAATTTTATGAGCATTGTCTTAAATTATTTAGAATATTTAACATTAAAGCCTATTGCTGAAATGAACCAAAATATGCTTTGAGAACATGTTGATGTTTTAGCATTCCTCAGTAACCAGTCTGTGTTCATGAAAGATCAATACATTATAATTTGCAATTAAAATTTTATGAAGTTATCTTGCATCTGGTTCCATCACTTCATGGAAAATAGATAGGGAAACAATGAAAGCAGTGACAGATTTTATTTTTTTGGGGGGGGGCTTCAAAATCACCGTAGATGGTGACTGCAGCCATGAAATTAAAACACAATTGCTCTTTGGAAGAAAAACTATGACCAACCTCAACAGCATGTTAAAAAGCAGAGACATTGCTTTGCCAGTAAAGGTCTGTCTAGTGAAAGCTATGGTTTTTCCAGTAGTCATGTATGGATGTGAGAGTTGGAATAAGCAGAAAGCTGAGCACCAAAAAATTGATGCTTTAGAACTGCGATGCTGGAGACTCTTGAGAGTCCCTTGGACTGCAAGGAGATCCAATCAGTCCATTCTAAAGGAAAACAGTTCTGAATATTCATTGGAAGGACTGATGCTGAAGCTGAAACTCCAACACTTTGGCCATCTGATGTGAAGAACTGACTCACTGGAAAAGATCCTGATGCTGGGAAAGTCTATAGGTAGGAGGAGAAGGGGACGACAGAAGATGAGATGGTTGGATGGCATCACTGACTCAATGGACATGAGTTTGAGTAAGCTCAGGGAGTTGGTGATGGACAGGGAAGCCTGGAGTGCTGCAGTCCATGGGGTCACAAAGAGTCTGACATGACTGTGCCACTGAACTGGACTGACTGACATTATCTTGTGGAAATTCATTAGTTAAAAAATATATATTTGGTTAACTATTTAATATAGGGAAACAATTTACTAAATTAATATTTTAATTCTATATTATAAAATCTCTCCTTTTAGGTATATAAATTATGTTTTTGCCTATACAGTCATGATTTACTTATTATAATCTATGTAAAACTGATGAGATATTTTGAAGAAATTTTTTTATACATAATACTTTACACTTTCTATAAAATATGTGCATATGCATATTTATTGCTTCTTCATTTTTAGTGGGGTATGAGTCAATATGCTGTCTTTCTCAGATATATGAAAATACTGTGATCATCAAAATGACTTAATTTTTATCCTTTATTATTTAAGGAAAACTAAAAACATATAAATATATATTTCAAGTATAATTACTTTTTTTCTGCTTAACATAGAAATGGTAAAGAATCTGGCTGAAGATGCAGAAGATGTGGGTTCAATCCCTGGGTCAGGAAGATCCCCTAGGATAGGGAAATGGCAACCCACTTCAGTATTCTTGCCTGGAAAACTCATGGGCAGAGGAGCCTTGCAAGTTACAGTCCCTGGGGTCACAAAGAGTCAGACACAACTGAGCACTCATGCACAACAGTGCATATAAAAATAATTTCAAATTCCTTAATGTGTGTCATTTTTAGTACTGTTAAATTTACCATCTAGTGGAGAATATGAGATAGAAATCAGGTCTATTTCTCAACAACATTACATATTTTTCATATTTTATATTTGCTTTACTAAATGTACAGATAGTCATGTGTTATAATCTCTAATAACATAAGCTATTTGGAATTCATGTTGAAATTTCACAATACAGTTCTATACACAAATATGTTAGCAATATCTATGTGGTACGTCTTTGGTAGCACATATTCATTCGGAATTAAGTAAATTCAATTGTCTTTAATACATATCCTTTTAGAGCAATTTAAAACATCTAGAGTATTGAATAATACTATAATCCAGACTAATCTCAGAAGCTTGTCAAGAAGTTGAAAGTAAGATATGCCTGTTGGGATGCAGGTTCTAAATCTTTGAGTAACGGTAATCCTTGAACATGTGCATTTTAACTTCTAACTATTAATAATTTAGACAAAAGATGCCCATTCTCAAACAATCATAGATAAATGTTATTATTAAGCATGCTAAATACTCAAGACCATCATGCCAAGATAAGACTAAATCCATGAAATCAGTAAATCTTATGAATCAGTATGTGTGTGTAAATTGAAAATCTTAATGCTTAGGGGTGTGTGTGTGTGTGTGTGTGTGTGTGTAGCCAATTTCTTTATATAGTTAGTATTTGAAGGGCAATATGGTAATCAAAATAAGCCAGAAAAAGGAAGACAAATACTATGTGGTATTATCANCAGCTCAATAAATTACTGTTAGAGAAAATTATGAATGGAAAAGAAAAAAGCTAAAATGGAGTCACACTGGTTCGGCTTAAATGTGGTGATTGTTTACCACATTTTAATTCTAAGTTATTAAATTCTGAATAGACCTATTTGAAGGGTACTACTTTTATCATTTTGCAGCATATTTTATTAGCTAAAAGATGCCTTATTCCTCCATAATACCCTATGTCTTGACTCTTTAGAAAGTAATAGCTGCAATGTCTATATTTTCCTGTGATCCATGGATAAGCTGAACATTCCTGGTAGCATCTGTATTTTTACTTCAGTGCTACACTTACACATTAATGTGACTATGTTTTACCAGTTAGAATTAAGCTGCTGGTAGCTTGCTCGTCACTTGTTCCCTTCTTCCTACTGGTATTTTAAAAGCCTATATTTTGGTAGTAGCAAACCTTTTCTATTTTTTACCTTTGCCTCTGATTTTTTATTTAGGACATTGCTTTAAAGAGAATAGGATATTAGGGGTTCTGAATTTCACTGTGCTGTGCTGTGCTTCTTTGCTCTGTTGTGTCCAACTCTTTGCCATCCCATGGACTTTAACCCACCAGGATCCTCTGTGCATGAGATTCTCCAGGCAAGAATACTGCAGTGGGTTGCCGTTTCCTTCTCCAGGGGATTTTCCTGATACACTGATCAAACCCATGTCTCCTACAGTGGCATAGTGTTCTTTACCATTAAGCCACCAGGGAAGCTGGATAGGTAAATTATATTTATTTTGATATTTATCTTTTCCCTCCTTCCTTTCCTTCCTTTTCTTCCAAACTTCTTCCTTCCTTAGTTCTCCATTTATTTACACATTCAACAAATATTTATTATCAACTATGCACCAAGAGTTGTTTGGCTAAAATTTCTTTTTTTTTTTTCACATTCTGGTTAAACAATAGAATAAATCTATATTACTTAATACATGCCTCCTTTGATTGTGGTCAAATTAGATACTGTTTTTATTGCTTTAGGAATTGCCTTAGGAGTTCTGAAAGTCAGAATGCCTGAGGTAGTCATCTCTGTTCTAGTGATATCACATGCATCAGCCATGGTAGTGATCTCATTTTTCCACAAGTGAAAAAGTTGGTGCTTATAAAAACAAATCAGTCTTCAAAACCATTGCTGACTCCATTCATCAAGCTCCTGGTAGAAAAGGGGAAAGTGAACAGCTCCATGTGAACAATTTGTATTTACTGGGTGTGAGAGATTACTTGATTGCCTATCTTTATTTAGGCTGAAGCAACAGGCAAGTGTGAACATAATGAATTGAGGATTTGGAATAGTATAGGAATAAGCTGACCTCTGTGATGGTTGCAATTGGAACTATAAGTGACTATGAGGAGATTTAAGCCAAAAGAAAAATGATGGAAATGATAAATCTGCTCTTAATTATTTCTGCATATATTATTTTCAATTCTGTCCCTTTTTAAATTGTTAGTGCTCAAGAAATAACAGTCCACAGTGAGACATGTTGCTCTGTGCTATTCTGTTTTATGGTGCTCCCTTGCTCTCTTTCTTCCTTTCACATACAACTTTAAACCTCCAGACCCCCGCCTCCCCCAGGCTCCATCAGTGCCTTAGGCTGTGAAATCTGAATAGGAGATGAGTTGCTCCTAGACAGATCAGATACATTTTATATGCAAGTAATTTCTTCCAGGGTATCATGAGAGTACACTAATCTGAGTGTTTGACATAGTGATTTATCAGTGTCTTTAATGTGTCACTTAAATATTAGAGTCCCCTGACCCAACAGGATTTGGTTGGAGTGGTGGCTAAACCTTCTGTTATCTTTTTCTATTTTTGTTTGTTTGTTTTTAAGATGCCTAGTTTAGCACAGCCAATTCTTATAACATTCATTGTATAGTTGTCTTTGGGATTTTTTGTCCCCACATTTTATATTTCATCACCTTATACATTTTTCATCTCTTTCCTCCAGCTTTTGTCTAATCCTTACAGGATTATGTTTATCCTGAAAGTTCTACCCCTAGAAAATATTGAAAAAAGTGGCTCAGTCCATAAGCCATCTTATTAAAACATTCTTTACATTTTATGGTTTTCTCTATATTCTCTAAGTAGTACAAAAATATCTTGGACTATAAAGTTTGTAACAAAGAAAAAGAAAGAATGAAAGTGAGGGAGTCATCTGAATAATTCTGGAGTTGACTGCGGTAAGCAAAAATATTTTGAAGCTATTAGTTTGATGAAATATTTTAAGCATAGGAAAAAATTATCAGGGAAGCTGAATGAGAGCATTCCTTAAAATAGCTTTATTAGTTACTCCCCTCATGATTACAAAATCTTTGACAATCACACACCTGGTACACAGGAAGGTGCTTAATTCAGGACCATAGGGGCCTCATTAGCAGATTCTTCAATACAACTGTCTTGGTCCCTGTGTCAATTAGAATTTCTTTGTAAAATAGCAAGAATATGTCTTTCCACTGTTTTCCTCTCTGGTGGACAAAAGGCCTAAGAGACTAAAAATTAATAATTGAAATCAGCATTCATAATATCCAGAAGTTAACTGCTTTAATGTTTTTGTCTCTTTAATTAACTAAAATAAAATTGTATTTGTACACAGATTTGGGACACAGTTTATAGTAGACATGACTTCTTCTTAACCCCAAAATGGCTGTTCTAAAATAATATTCAATGTAACTACAATCAATTCCCAAAAGGTGCTTTTAGAAGGAGCTTTATTTCATTATCACTGTTAGTTACAATGATAACCAATGATAAATAGGATGAGATAAAAATATACTTGTATTAACTGAACCGAATTTATATATTTGTTCAGTTTTTTCGTCTATAAAAAACTGGCAATATATACCATGTGGTGTTATTGACAATGTCATAGAATAGTTCTTATTTAGCCTCCATAACAATGATTATTTTTCTTACACTTGGAGGATTTCACCAAAATAATATTTGCTACTTGAAAATGATTTTCTCTTTGGCAGTTAGTTATAAGATTCTTCAAATCTCTTTGGTGTTTCTTAGATACAGTGCTGCAAAAAATCATTAAATTATCTTAAGAAGATAGAAATATTTTTGTATTAGTGTTAGAGGTTTAATTTACACTTAAGTGCTTATTCTTATCTATATAAGCAGGTATAAATAACCATAGCTACCTCTGAGCAGCTACCTGCTCAGGTACTTTACTTTCATTATATCTCTTAAAAATACTACATATTCTTATCCTTTTTTTTTTTCTATAAGATAATACTCTCATATTTCTTTAGTTTTTGTTTTGCACTGAAAAATAGTTAACTTAAAATGTTGCAGGTGTATAAGTCTTCATTGTTTAGCTATTTTATACATATTTTGTTCAGTTGCTAAGTCCTGTCCGACTCTGTGATCCCATGGACCTTGGCACACCAGGCTTCTCTGTCCTTCACTATCTCCTAGAGTTTGCTCAGACTTATGTTCATTGAGTCAATGAAGCCATCCAACCATCTCATCCTCTGTCATCTGCTTCCTTCCTCTTATCTTTCCCAACATAAGAATCTTTTCCAATGAACCAACTCTTCACAACAGGTGACCAAAGGATAGGAGCATGAGCTTTAGAATCAGGTTTTCCAATGAATATTCACTGTTGATTTCCTTTAGGATTGACTGGTTTGATTTCCTTGCTATCCAAAGGACTCTCAAGAGTCTTCTCTAGCATGAAAGTTCAAAAACATCAATTCTTGGGTGCTCAGACTTCTTTATGATTCAACTCACAGATCTGTACATGGCTACTGGAAAAACCATAGCTTTGACTAGACAGACCTTTGTCAGCAAAGTGATGTCTCTCCTATTTAATACACTGTCTAGGTTTGTCATAGCCTTTCCTCCAAGGAACAAGTGTCTTAATTTCCTGGCTGTAGACACCATCTGCAGTGATTTTGGAGCCCAAGAAAATAAAGTCTGTCACTGTTTCCACTTTCTTCCCCGTCTATTGCCATGAAGAGAAGGGACCAGAGACCATGATCATTGTTTTTGAAGATTGAGTTTTAAGCCAGCTTTTTAACTCTCCTCTTTCATTTCATCAAGAGGCTCTTTAGTTCCTATTCATGTATTGCCATTAGGGTAGTGTCATCTGCATATCTAAAGTTATTAATATTTTTCCTGGAAATCTTGATTCCAGTTTGTGCTTCATTCAGCCATAGTGATGTATGTTTGCTCACTCCAAATTCCCAATTTAATATCCCCTCCCTTTCTGCTTTGGTAACCATAAGATTGCTATATATGTCTATGAGTCTATTTCTGTTTTGTAAATAAGTTCATTTAAATCATTTTCTTATCTACTCTTTTAACAGATGAGGAAAATGAGACTGAGAAGTTGAATAACTTATCTGTTGTCATATAACTGATAAAAGATAAAAGTAAACTTAAATTTTAGTGCTTTTTTTTGGACTGTGAATTTTCTGACACTTCCATGTGGATTATTTTTGACCTATAAATTAAAATGTAAAGATAACAGAAAAATATTGCCATTTTGTGGGCTTATAAAATCAGTATAGTTCGGTTCAGTTGCTTAGTTGTGTCCAACACTTTGTGATCCCATGGACTGCAGCACACCAGGCTTCCCCGTCCATCACCAACTCTCAGAGATTGCTCAAACTCATGTACATAAAGTTGGTAATGCCATCCAACCATCTCATCCTCTTTCATCCCCATTTCCACCTGCCTTTAATCTTTCCCAGCATCAGGGTCTTTTCCAACGAGTCAGTTCTTGGCATCAGGTGGCCAAGGTATTGGAATTTCAGCTTCAGCACCAGTCCTTCCAGTGAATGTTCAGGATTGATTTCCTTTAGGATGGACTGGTTGGATCTCTTTGCAGTTCAAGGGACTCTTAAGAGTCTTCTCCAACACCACAGTTCAAAAGCATCCATTCTTTGGTGCTCAGCTTTCTTTATAGTCCAACTCTCACATCCATACATGACTACTGGAAAAAATATAGCTTTGACAAGATGTACCTTTGTCAGCAAACTAATGTCTATGCTTTTTAATATATTGACTACGTTTGTCATAACTTTTCTTCCAAGGAGTAAGCATCTGTTTATTTCATGGTTGTAGTCACCTTCTGGAGTGATTTTGGAGACCAAGAAAATAAAATCTCTCACTGTTTTCATGTTTCCCCATCTATTTGCCATGCAGTGATGGGACCAGATGCCATGATCTTAGATTTCTAAACGTTGTGTTTTAATTCAACTTTTTCACTCTCCTCTTTCACTTTCATCAAGAGGCTCTTTAGTTCTACTTTTCATTGTCATAAAGAAGGTCTCATCTGCATATCTGAGGTTACTAATATTTCTCCCAGCAATCTTGATTCTAGCTTGTGCTTCATCCAGCCTGGCATTTTGCATTATGTATTCTGCATATAAATTAAATAAGCAGGGTGACAATATACAGCCTTGACGTACTCCTTCCCCAATTCAGAGCTAGTCCGTTGTTCCATGTCCAGTTCTAACTGTTGCTTCCTGACCTGCATACAGATTTCTGAGGAGACAGGTAGGTGATCTGGTATTCCCTTCTCCTGAAGAATCTTCCAGTTTGTTGTAATCCACACAGTCAAAGGCTTTGGTGTAGTCAATAAAGCCAAATTGTTGTTTTTCTTGAATTCTTTTGCTTTTTCCATGATCCAGTGGATGTTGGTAATTTGATCTCTGGTTCTTCTGCCTTTTCAAAATCCTGCTTGAACATCTGGAAGTTCACAGTTCCAGATGTTGATATCTAGCTTGGAGAATTTTGAGCATTACTTTGCTAGTGTGTGAGATGAGTATAATTGTGTGGTAGTTTGAACATTCTTTGGCATTGCCTTTCTTTGGGGTTGGAATGAAAATTGACTTTTTCTAGTCCTGTGGCCACTGCTGAGTTTTCCAGAGTTGCTGGCATATTGAGTGCAACACTTTCACAGCATCATCTTTTAGCATTTGAAATAGCTCAACTTGAATTCCATCACCTCCACTAGCTTTGTTCCTAGTGATGCTTCCTAAGGTCCACTTGACCTTGCTTTCCAGGATATCTGGCTCTAGGTGAGTGACCACACCATCATGGTTATCTGGATCATGAAGATCTTTTATGCATAGTTCTGTGTATTCTTGCCACCTCTTTTTAATATCTTCTGCTTCTGCTAGGTCCATACCATTTCTGTCCTTAATTGAGCCCATCATTGCATGAAATGTTCCCTTGGTATCTCTAATTTTCTTGAGGATATCACTAGTCTTTCTCTTTTCTCCTTAGTCTTTAGCTTCTCTTCTTTTCTCAGCTATTTGTAAGGCCTCCTCAGACAACCATTTGACCTTTCTTCAGTCTTGATCCCTGCCTCCTGTACAATAATATGAACTTCCATCCATATTTCTTCAGGCACTCTGTCTATCAGATCTAATTCTTTCAATCTATGTGTCACTTTCAGTGTATAATCATAAGGGATTTGACTTAGCTCATACCTTGATGTTCTAATGACTTTCTGTACTTTCTTCAATTTAATACAGAATTTTGTTATAAGGAGCTCCTCATCTGAGCCACAGTCAGCTCCTGGTCTTATTTTTTGCTGACTGTGTAGAGCTTTTCCATCTTTGGCTGCAAAGAATAAAATCAATCTGATTTTGTATTGACCATCTGGTGTCGGCCATGTGTAGTAGAGTCTTCTCCTGTGTTGTTGAAAGATGGTATTTTCTATGACCAGTGTGTTCTCTTGGCAAAAGTCTGTTAGCCTTTGCTCTGCTTCATTTTATACTCCAAGGCCAAATTTGCCTGTTACTCCAGGTGTTTCTTGACTTCCTACTTTTGCATTCCAGTCCCCTATAATGAAAAGGACATCTTTCCTAGGTGTTATTTCTGGAGGTCTTCTAGATCTTCATAGAACCGTTCAGCTTTTTCAGCATTACTGGTCAGGGCATGGACTTGGATTACTATGATATTGAATGGTTTGCCTTGGAAACAAACATATCATTCTGTCATTTTTGAAATGCACCCAAGAACTTCATTTTGGACTCTTGTTGACTATGAGGGCTACACCATTTCTTCTAAGAGATTATTGCCCACAGTAAGTAGATATAATATCATCTGGATTAAATTCACCCATTCTAGTCCATTTTGGTTCGCTGATTCCTAAAATGTTGAAGTTCACTCTTGCTATCTCCTATTTGACCACTTTCAATTTGCCTTCATTCATAGACCTAACATTCCATTTTCCTATGCAATATTGTTCTTTACAGCTTAGGCTTTACTTTCATCACCAGTCAGATCCACAACTAGACATTGTTTTTGCCTTTTCTCCATCTCTTCATTCTTTCTGGAGTATTTCTCTACTGTTCTTCAGTAGGGTATTGGACACCTATTGACCTGGAGAGTTCATCTTGCAGTGTCATATCTTTTTGCCTTTTCATGCGATTTATGGGGTTCTCAAAGCAAGAATATTAAAGCAGTTTGCCATTCCCTTCTCCAGTGGATCATGGTTTGTCAGAACTCGCCACCATGATTTGTCTGACTTGGGTGGCCCTACACAGCATGGCTAATACTTTCATTGAGTTAGACAAGCTTTATGAAATATTAATGCCAAAAAATTTTGTCTGCATTGTTTCTGAAGGTAAAAAGCATAGCAATGAAGCATAATTCCACAACATATAGTCATTTTTGGTTTGCATTTTCCATTCACATCCTCCTTCATGCNTGTCAGAACTCACCACCATGATTTGTCTGACTTGGGTGGCCCTACACAGCATGGCTAATACTTTCATTGAGTTAGACAAGCTTTATGAAATATTAATGCCAAAAAATTTTGTCTGCATTGTTTCTGATAGTAAAAAGCATAGCAATGAAGCATAATTCCACAACATATAGTCATTTTTGGTTTGCATTTTCCATTCACATCCTCCTTCATGCCTAATTTTCTTCCTTTTTGAATTTCATGCTTTTTTTATTGCTGTATCTTGTATTTCTTCAATAATATATATAATAATTGTTATCATAATGATTATTATTAATAACATTACTTTCTCTGGTCACTAGAGTTGATGCCAAAGTGTGGGCCCTTCTTATAAAATTTATGAAAACTTTTGTTTATATTGACTTGGTGGAATACATTTTCAATGACACTTAATAGATATTCATTAAGCATCTCTCTCTCTCTCTCTTTTTTTTTTTTTGGCAAGAACTTACATAGATACAAGAATTGTATAAGCTAATAAAACATAGTCTGTGCTTTCATGAGCTTGTAAGTACATCCAGAACATAAATGTAAACAAAGAAATGAACTGAAGTTAGAAGTCACTGAACTGGAAAGTTTGGCTAAATCACTATAATCACAAGCCTGTGCTAGATACAGACACAAAAAGCTTAATGATAATATTGAACCTTACAGATAGATAACCTTGCTACTATATTTAGTGATTTTCTAGAATTTACTAATTCTTTTTTCTATTTGCCACAGATTTGTTAATAATTTAAGCATTGTTATTTATTGAAAATAGTATTTAAAAAAAATTCACAAAGATTTTGTGATCTTGATCATTTGCTTGTTTTCTGTTATAGTAAAGTTAAATTTTTTCTGTTAACTTTAACATGTTTTCATTGTACTCTGTACTCAGTCATGTTTGTATCTAGTCTGAAGGTACTCTCCCTTAAGAAAAAAAGAAGTGATTTCCTTAAAGTTTTAAGTATCTGTAGTGTGCCTTCTCAAAATTCAGTGGGTACATAAAGCTCTTGGAGAGCTGCATTCAGTAATTCTGGGTTAGGGCCTGAGATTCTACATTTCTAATAAATAAGCTTTCCAATTTCAATGATACAACTGGCTTAGAGTCTTTAAGAAACAGGACCAAGAGTAGTCGTGACTAATCTGCATTCACTAAGGCTGATAGTCTATATAAACTCTGTGGTCAATCAACCTACTAATGCTTTATGTGGAAGCAGGAATAGAAACATTTTCAGTAAACTTGAATTTAATCAGGTTGGATATAAAAGAGTTAACAGGCTAGAATCAGAAACTGGATCACATTCAGTACAGTTGAGTTGCTCAGTCGGGTCCGACTCTTTGCGACCCTATGAATCACAGCATGCCAGGCCTTCCTGTCCATCACCAACTCCCAGAGTTCACTCAGATTCATGTCCATGGAGTCAGTGATGCCATCCAGCCATCTCATCTTCTATCGTCCCCTTCTCCTCCTGCCCCAAATCCCTCCCAGCATCAGAGTTTTTGCCAATGAGTCAACTCTTCTCATGAGGTGGCCAAATTACTGGAGTTTCAGCTTTAGCATCATTTACTCCAAAGAACACCCATGGCTGATCTCCTTCAGAATGGACTGGTTGGATCTCCTTGTAGTCCAAGGGACTCTCAAGAGTCTTCTCCACCACGACAGTTCAAAAGCATCAATTCTTTGGCGCTCAGCTTTCTTCACAGTCCAACTCTCACATCCATACATGACCACTGGAAAAACCATAGCCTTGACTAGATTGCCATTTTTTTGGCAAAGTAATATCTCTGCTTTTCAATATGCTATCTAGGTTGATCATAACCTTCCTTCCAAAGAGTAAGCGTCTTTTAATTTCATGGCTGCAGTCACCATCTGCAGTGATTTTGAAGGCCCCCAAAATAAAGTCTGACACTGTTTCCACTGTTTCCGCATCTATTTCCCATGAAGTGATGGAACCAGATGCCATGATCTTCGTGTTCTGAATGCTGAGCTTTAAGCCAACTTTTCACTCTCCACTTTCACTTTCATCAAGAAGCTTTTTAGTTCCTCTTCACTTTCTGCCATATGGGTGGTATCATCTGCCTGATTCCAGCTTGTGTTTCTTCCAGTCCCGCATTTCTCATGATGTATTCTGCATATAAGCTAAATAATCAGGGTGACAATATACAGCATTGATGTACTCCTTTTCCTATTTGGAACCAGTCTGTTGTTCCATGTCCAGTTCTAACTGTTGCTTCCTGACCTGCATACTGGTTTCTCAAGAGGTGGGTCAGGTGGTCTGATATTCCCATCTCTTTCAGAATTTTCCACAGTTTATTGTGATCCACACAGTCAAAGGCTTTGGCATAGTCAATAAAGCAGAAGTAGATGTTTTTATGGAACTCTCTTGCTTTTTCTATGACCCAACAGAGGTTGGCAATTTGATCTCTGGTTCCTCTGTCTTTTCTAAAACCAGCTTGAACATCTGGAACTTCACGGTTCACGTATTGCTGAAGTCTGGCTTGGAGAATTCTGAGTATTACTTTACTAGTGTGTGAGATGAGTGCATTTGTGTGGTAGTTTGAACATTCTTTGGCATTGCCTTTCTTTGGAGTTGGAATGAAAACTGACCTTTTCCAGTCCTGTGGCCACTGCTGAGTTTTCCAAATTTGCTGGCATATTGAATGCAGCACTTTCACAGCATCAGCTTTCATGATTTGAAAGAGCTCAACTGGAATTCCATCACTTCCACTAGCTTTGTTCATAGTGATGCTTTCTAAAGCCCACTTGACTTCACATTCCAGGATGTCTGGCTCTAAGTGAGTGATCACACCATTGTGTTTATCTTGGTTATGAAGAAACTTTTTGTAAAGTTCTGTGTATTCCTGCCACCTCTTCTTAATATCTTCTGCTTCTGTTAGGTTCATATTATTTCTGTCCTTTATCGAGCCCATCTTTTGCTCTCAAATCTGTTAACATTTTTTTAATTCTATTTTTTTTAATTTTAGAAATAAAGTAATCTGATGTTAAACTGCTTTATTACTACCAATGATCATGAGTTTGAGCAACCTCTGCGAGTTGGTGATGGATAGGGCAGCCTGGTGTGCTGCAGTCCATGAGGTCGCAAGAGTCAGTCATGACTGAGCAACTGAACTATCTCCCTTAAAAGGTCTTTTATAAATGTAAAATTTATACATCTTTTATTTCCTATAAATAGTAATTTCATTGCCTATATTGGCTTTTACTTAGTCTACATCATTCATGGCATATGGATGATATATCATCTCACTCTGGAAATGATAATAATCAAATTTCAGCTAGTCTGCCTTCCTTCATTATCAGAGAGAAAGAAAATGAAACCCCCATATACAATCAATGTCCTTACATTTGCCAAAACTTGCTTTCCTCAGTAGTGTGGACTTGTGGCATATGATCCTTCTACATATTTGCTTTATTTGAGAGTGAAGTCTAGTTTTTGCTTCAGGTCTGGCCCTTGCATAATTCTGGATGCAAATTTGGGAGGAAACTACCAAGATGAGGTTGTGGAAACTCGTCTTTTAGTCTGGTACACTGTAGCAATGACTCCTAAACTTTCCCCAGTCTGTTCCTACCCCACTCACTGCCCTTCTCCCACATCCAGCCCTCCCAGGGTATATCTAGAAAACCCAACCCAACCAGAATGCTATCTATCTCTTCCTTTTACATTTTTGAGTTCAAAAAGTTAAAAAACACTGTTATAATTATGAATTCTTCTGAACCCAGGTCCTATTTCTTTAACACCACTCTACAATATTTATTTTTATTTAAACAATGAGATAGACAAGAGCATCATAATTTTCTAATTTTTCAACTTGAAGCTTTTAAAAAGTAGAGTGATTAAGAGGTTGACCCAAATCCATATAAAGCTTTCAAATCATTCACTGTTATATTAATAATAATCACAGGTATTTAGTATTTTTTATACTGTGCATTGTATAAACCTCTTTCCATACATTTTCTCATTTAAAGTTTCTTAAAACACTAGTTATTATTCGATTTCAGAGACAAGAATTAAAGCTTAAGAAGTTAAGTGACTCACACACCTGTTAAAGGACAGAGATGAATATAGAAAGATTTTTGATCCCAGGCCCTATTTCTTAAATACAATATTTATTTATTTATTTTTTATGAAGAAAAGATGATAGGGAAAGATAATAATTACTCATTATAGGAGAAAGATGGTTGAAGATAGTCTAATTTTATACAGTTAAAACTACTCTATAAATCTGGGATTCAATTGTGAACTGAACTTGAGGTTTGAGTATGTTATTGGAGTTTATATGTGCATTACTAAAGGAAAAGGAGAATAAAGTGCCTACTATGATACTTTTTTCATTTAGTTCACAGGTATTTGAGGTATTGGAATAGAAAATGGTAACCCACTCCAGTACTCCTGCCTGGGAAATTATATGTACAGAGGAGACTTGCAGGTTACTTTCCATAGGGTCACCAAGAATTGGCCATGACAGAGCATGGTATAGTACAGCATTTGAGGTAGAAAAAAGGCATCAAGAGAGACAGAATAATGGATACAAGTTGCTGCCCTGTTTTACTTTTGCAAAATGCATAATAATTGCTGATAATTATTATGCACATAGATGTCAATAGTTGAAAATTAAGTGGATCGATTCATGAAGGCTTGGAGACACTATAATAAGCTCTGTGCTCATTTGCACAATAGGACACATTATCTCAATTTTATCCCAACCTTATATCATTATTATTACATTTATATATAGCACTTAAAGAGGTAAGATGATTTGCTTAAGATTGCATAGCAAGAAATGGCAAACAGCAGAGTCAGACTACAAACCCAGCAAGTTTTCCTAATCCTTGTGGCTCAGTATCTCAGTTGTGTCCAACTCTTTGTGACCCCACGGACTACAGCCCACCAGGCTCCTCAGTCCATTTGGAATTCTCCAGGGAAGAATACTAGAGTGGGTTGCCATTTCCATCTCCAGGGGATCCTTCTGACTCAGGGATCAAACTCAGGCCTCCCGTGTCTCCTGCATTGGCAGGTGAATTCTTTATTGTCTGAGCCTTATACTAGCTAATACATTTTGCTAATGAGTATACGTGGAAGGAACTGTTTGTAGACTAGATGACTAGTTATTTGCTTCCATAACAACTCTGACAAAGGTAATCCTACATAGCCAAAATTACGCAGGGCAAAAGTATTCAACAGATGGTCCTATTTCAACATAGTAACTAACAATCTGATTTAGCTCGAACACTGACTTGGAAACTTGAATTTTTTTGTAAGAGGTGTCTATACATACTTAAAACAGCTTCTAAACTTTGAGTTAGTCCACATGAGATTATACTACCTGGGCTACTCTGTATAACCAGAGCTCCAAAATTACTAATGATCTGATAACACTGAACTACCCATAATGCCAGCCCTCAAAAAAGAAAGATTAAATTGAATCATGTTTGGAATTTAAAATAATTTTTAACATAAATATTTTTAGCAGGAATGTTTATACATAACACATATCTATGTGTGTGTATATAGATAGATAAAGACCTATTTGCACACAAGTATATACACAAGATTCTGAAATTTGACAACCCTTCACCCCAGATTTGAACTATTAAAAAAATATATTTTGCATACATAAAAGACATGCTGTCAGCAGATAGAGCCATGTTGGCAGCCCGTGGAATAAGTCATGTTTTTCTAGAATTGATTGATGGTTTGCTGAGGAAAAGAACTTAGAGCTTTGGGAAAAAATGTCATAAAACAGAAAATAAATATGAACTACTGTGGTATTTGGCAACCTTTTATCAACTCTGTTAAGCCAAAAGGGCAGTCTGCCAAACCTCAAATACAATTGAATTTTATCTAGAGTAGATAAAAATATTGTAGCAAAATAAATAAGGAGAAAAGCATAGTATCATCTTAATCTGAAGAAATATGAGAGAATTGGAATTGGACTATCTTTTATATTAACAAACCCATGAACTGGTTTTGTTTTGTTTTCTTTCATAAGATATACAATAGAGGAGATGTTAGGTTATAGTCCCAGTGGGAAGTTCCCGTTTGTGCCTGTTATTTAACAGAGCTTATGTCTGCATTGAGCAATATAAGATATTGAAAGTATATCAATATTCATCTCATTCCAGCAATAAAAAATAAATCCATGTTTTAACTTTACAGAGCAACAGAAAACCTTATTTTTACTTATTTTACTTTAAAAGTTGCATTTTTCTTTAAAATTTCTGCAGGTACAGAGTTGTCACCTTGGAATCTCTAAAACAGGGGTCCCCAAAGCCCCGCCATGGACTGGTACAGGTCCTGGTCTGAGGCCTGACAGGAACCAGGCCACACAGCAGGAGATGAGTGGTGGGCTACTCAAGTGAAGCTTCATCTGCCATTTCCCATTGTTTGAGTTACTCCCCGAACCATTGCCCCCTCCTCACCTTCGGTCTGTCTTTCAGAAAAAAAAGTTGTCTTCCACGAAATTGGTCCCAGGTGCCAAAAAGGTTAGAGAACCACTGCTCCAAAAGGTCTTCAAGTCCTAAATTATTGTTTGGATCCATGCTACTAAGTTTCTTGAATAAGTTTGCCTTTAGGTTTAATTACTTTGTTTGCAGTTAGGACATAAGCATATTCTCTATTGACCTGCTATACATATTATAGGATTTCTGTAGTGTGTGTACTTTAGGAAACACTGCAAAATTTAATTTTTAAACCTTAGAACTATTCACTTTATCTAAACTGAACAAAATTAATGTTGTATTATGTCATAGAATTAAGAATTTCAGAGTCCTTTGAAACGTAAGTAGATCGGCTTCCCTGACGGCTCAGAGGTTAAAGCATCTGCCCGCAATGCGGGAGATCCGGGTTTGATTCCTGGGTCGGGAAGATCCCCTGGAAAAGGAAATGGCAACCCACTCCAGTATTATTGCCTGGAGAATTCCGTGGACAGAGGAGCCTGGCGGGCCCCAGTCTATGGGGTCGCAAAGAGTCAGACACGACTGAGCAACTTCACTTTCACTTGAAACATAAGTAAACAAATATACCTTGATTTGTCCAAGGCCATGTTGCTATTGTCCTCTAATTATTAACAATAATTAATATTGTTTCATTCTCAAAATATTTGAAGTTGAACAATTTGATATTTTCTCATACTGCCTATAGGAAGTATAAGAAATCCCTGCCTATAGGAAGTATAAGAAATCTGAAGTTGAACTTCAGATCTTCATAACTTTTTTTTCACGCTTTTGGGGAAATTTAAAATGTATCAATTATACTCCCAACTTTCTGGAAAAAGAAAAATAATTTTCAATTAGGAAACATGTATGAGCTGTGAATAAGAACTTTGGACTCTTAAAAGAATAATTCTCATTATGTAACAATAGATTTTTAAAAACAGTAATAAAGCGAATGTGGTTTTCTATTTATTAATAAATATATTAATGTGCTTGTTCATTAATACTACTTCCCCTTCAACTCTGATGGTAAGAGGTAAAAGACAACTGGAAACCGTCCTGTGATGCTTACAAAACCATTATACCCTTGGGTACCATTTACACTCTTCATCTCCATGCTAACCAATAAATTTTGCAAAAATAATTCAAATTTTATCTTAAAAAGTTAAGCAACTGAGGAGTCATGAAAAATGTCATGAAACTTACCTATTCATTTTGCTCATGCCAAGTACCTGTCTCTTCTGCTCTTGACATGGCATGGTGGCTATAGGACTACATTCTTAAGATTAAATATTTATGAATTTTTGGTAAAGCGAAGCACTGAAGGAGCTTAGTCCAGAGCTGAATTAGTCTAGCGTGTTTGTCCAAAATACTACAATGTAGTAAACTGTGACATCTTAGGAAGGGAGAGAGATTTAGATGCATAACTTTAAGTTAGATAGTAAGGCTCCTGATTGGTAGAGTTAGATTCTCAGACACTGCTCTTGCAACAGGATTTCACTGATATCAACCAGGAAAACAGCTGCCTGTATCAAAATCATGTTGTGGTCACTCAGCAGTCTCTGTCAAGCTCAAGGATGAGTTACTCAAGTAGCCCCTGGCACCCAGTGAGTCAGAGGCAACTGGTTGCTACATGAGGCTAATCATACAGACCACTTAACAGCATGCCTATCTCAGTTGAAAAGCACCTTCACATTTTGTGGATTATTGCATAAGCCAGCACAGTAATAATGCCCCACATGTTTCCAGATACTGTTTAAACTACTTAAATAAGCAGAGAAATGTAGCTGGCAGTTCTTATGGATCAAGTTATATCCACTCTTTTTCACACTGAGTAATCTCTAAATCTGTTTGCTATATGCATATGAACTGAATCATTATTATGATGAAATTAGAAACACCCTAGAATAAAGGAGAGGCAAGGGAAAATAAAGTAAGAACCTGCTGAGCTAGTCTTGAAGACAGTCAAAACAAGGGGCTTGCTTGTACGGATCTATGGTTTTGTGCTTTCAGAGATGCTGCAGGAGACCTGGTGCTGATGGGAGGCTCTGTAGCAGGTGGGTGGTCTCTCCTGGATGCTCAATGGGCTCAGTTGCTTCAGTTGTGTCCTGACTCTTGGGACCCTATGGACTGTAGCCTGCCAGGCTCTTCTGTTCATGGGATTTTCCAGGCAAGAATACTGGAATGGGTTGCCATCTCCTTCTTCACAGTATCTTCCCAATCCAGGGATTGGATTGGATTAATATCTTAATAATGAATAATATAAATTCATATTAATTTTGAATTAATATCTTCTGTGTCTCCTGCATTGCAGTCAATTCTTTAATGCTGAGCCACCGGGGACTCAATAATAGAGGTTAAATGTGCAGTGAGGGTCACTGAGGTTTTGTGTCAAGAATGTTACAAAATCACTGCATTTGAAATTAGTGGTAGTCAAAAGTTGGCACCTGTTTCATTTAACTCTTAAATGTTACCTTTTGACCTTTTCATTACTGCACAAGTTTCCTCAGCAGCAATGCATTTTTCAGCCATGAATTTGATAGCTTTTTATTCTGGCTGTTCATTGCATTGGGAATTGCATGTTCATAGAAAGCAAAGAAGAGAAAAGAGAATGCTTGTTTTTATGGCATAGGGCTGAAAACAACACACATTAGTCTTATACCTCTAGGGACAGGATGCTCCCTCTGGAGAGAGTGACATAATTAATTATACCATTTGTTTCACAGTATTGAAATTCAATCTTGACTCTAGCATGTACTCAGAGTAGATCCCATTTGCAAAACCACATGTCCATACCTTGAACTCTAGAAGTGTATCATTAAACTAGCAATATCTTCTGCACTTTATGACTTGGCTACTAAATTAAAGATGTATCATTAAACTAGTAACATCTTCTGCACTTTATGACTTGGCTACTAGATAAAAGACAGTTCAGAGTCCCTCCATACTGGGTTGAATTTGGAAGGAAAGATAATCTCTTAGTACCATTAGAGTGCTGATGATCCCTGGTCACTTGGTTTAATTAGCAAATCTCTCCTTACTTTGAAATAATTGAAAAATAATTAAATGAAAGGAGAATGGTAAGCAATGGTTATATAAGATGTTTTGTCTAAGTTGTTTTGAGATGCTACAGAAATAAATTATTTCGTAAATCATATATTAATAAGTTTTATCATTTGGATAAGATTTTTCAAGTTTAATGACTCTGTGAAGGGAAAAAGTTAGTTTTAAACTTTATACAACAAGAAATGGACATTCTTTATACCAGATTGAGTAACCAATGAAATGGATAGCCATATTTTTTTTCAGTTAAGTGAAGTTCTCCATTGTTTTCAAGAAGTAGAAGGTACACAATATTTTGTTTTAATGACACATATTACAAAATTGATCTCATAATAATCTTAAGGCAAATTTTGTGAATAATCTGAAATTTCATTTATTAAAAAGAAAATTATACTACTGTTTATTAATAAAAATTTCATTCTTTTGAATATATTATATGAATATAGTCTTCTATATGCCAGACTCTGTTCATAGTATATTTACATTGTGGGGGAAGTATGATAAAAAGAACTCACCATTTTGAGAACTGTTGTCTTGACAAAGATTCTTTACTTGACAAAAGTTTTGCAGGTTTGGAGAAGGCAATGGCACCCCACTCCAGTACTCTGCCTGAAAAATCCTATGGATGGAGGAGCCTGGTGGGCTGCAGTCCATGGGGTCGCTGGGGGTTGGATACTACTGAGCGACTTCACTTTCACTTTTCACTTTCATGCATTAGAGAAAGAAATGGCAACCCACTCCAGTGTTTTTGCCTGAAGAATCCCAGGGACAGGGGATCCTGGTGTACTGCCGTCTATGGGGTCACACAGAGTCGGACACAACTGAAGCGACTTAGCAGCAGCAGCAAACCTTCTCCTGGGCTCCTCTCTGCACTTACTTTAAAAACCTAGTTTTAACAAAAATCATGCTAAGTCAGTTTACCCAGAATCCCTCATTGTCCATATCTGATCACCCTGGTATCTGCTCAGGTTCTTCTACCTCCACCATCCCCTAGAGGATGCCCAATCACCCTGGCCTCTCTTCACCAAGAAGCCTTTTAGGTGGATTTTATCAGAACTCTCAATTATTCCTAATGTTTTCTCTAATTTGATATTTCACCCACTGAGCCACCTACTCTGCTTCTTGGCTAAAACTTCCCTTTTGCCCAGGCTGTATTCAGAGTTGACCCCAATCTCTCTCCCCACTGGGAAATTCCCATTGCAGTGGTCCCTCTTTCTACTCCTGCAATGCTAGAGACCAGGGTTGTATCCCTAGTTCAGGAAGATCTGGTGAAGGAAATGGCAACTCACTCCGGTATTCTTGCCTGGAGAATCCCATGGACAGAGGAACCTGGAAGACTACAGTCCATGGTGTCACAAAGACTCAGACACAACTTAATGACTAACAACCACAACTCTTTCTATGCAGATCGTCCTGAATAAACTCTACTGTAATATCCTTAACAGGAGTCAGTGAGACTTTGTTTCTTTAACAATCAGTTGTCTTAAATCAGTTAATAAAACTTTATTTTTGAGGTTTTTATAAATATTAACTAGAATTAATTTTTAAGAGCAGACTGAAACAAATAATTATTTCCAAGGGAAAAATAACTGATTAATGAAGTCTGTGCGTGCTTGACTTGATTAGGAGTATTATTGCCATTTTGTTCAATTTTCTCCCAGAAAGTCTTGTAAAAAAGTCAGCTTGACCCCATTTTATGAAAATTAAAGATTCAATAGATATAAATGAATATATATACTTTAAAAGAATTATTTGGGGTCTGGTGAATTCTTTGGAAATATGTTTCCTGATGGCTCAGAAGGTAAAGAATCCACCTGCAAAGCAGGACACCTGAGTTCGATCCTTGGGTTGGGAAGATCTCCTGGAGGTGGGCATGGCAACCCACTCCAGTAGTCTTGCCTGGAGAATCCCTATAGACAGAGGAACCTGGTGCACTACAGTTCATGGGGTCACAAAGAGTCAGACACGACTGAGTGACTAAGCATATACTCTGTTTAAGTAAACTGTTTTCTAAAGTTAACATAGTAACAGATTAAATAATTTGTAAAGAAGTAGGCTATATGAATTTTATTTTTTAAATGTTCAAAAGAATTTTAAAAATCCCCAGGGCCATTCTCTATTTGCTTAACAGTATATCTTAAACTTTCTGCAATTTGAATAAAATATGCATTGAGTTAATATTTCTAAAAAATAACCAAAAATGGTTATGGCAATTCTGAACATTTAGGAATTATATAACATTTTCTTGCTTGAATTCATATATTAGTTTGTATCTGCTTGATTTTTAGAAGCATATTTTCCCTTAATCCTCAACCAAACAAAATGATAAATTCTGACACCCTGGTAATTTGCATAACAATTGGCTACAAAGAGTAATTTATTAATATTCAATGAAGTTCTAATTTGCACAATGCCTGCAGCAATATGTAAACTCCATTTTGCTTTAAGATGGAAATTTGTTACAGTGCAAATATCAGTAAGTATAATTTTATTAATCAGTCCCAATGAGCATTTGATTCTGTGACCTTGACAATGTCTATACTTTTGTCCTAGGACACACAAGAAAAAAGAAATTGAGGTCATTGCATTTTTTTCCCCTTGTTGCTACTTAGCTACACAGAGTTCTAGATATTTGAATATACTATTGTGCAAAGAGCTCAGCTTATTTTTAATCATGTTCATTAATGTAGCCACGTCTCCTGTTTTTCAGGCAAATTGTGAACTATGGGGGAAACATTCAGACATGTTTATGTCTTCTGGAGCTTTGAGACTACATATTTTCAGTTTAGAAGAATCTATTTGCTGTGAAATAAGAATTGAAATGCTGCAAATGTAATTTGGTTTCAATTAATAATAATAGTAATAAGAGGTAACAGATGGTAAAGCATCTGCCTACAATGAAGGAGACATGGGTTTGATACCTGGGTTGGGAAGATCCCCTGGAGAAGGAAATGGCAACCTACTCCAGTACTCTTGCCTAGAAAATTCCATGGGTGGAGGAGCCTGGTGGGCTACAGTACATGGGGTCGTAAAGAGTTGGACACGACTGAGTGACTTCACAACTTCACAACATATATTGAGTGCTTTTGATATGCCAGGCACTATTCTAAGTATTAGCTCATTTAACTTTTACAACCACCCTAGGAAGTAGGTATCNGTGGAGGAGCCTGGTGGGCTACAGTACATGGGGTCATAAAGAGTTGGACACAACTGAGTGACTTCACAACTTCACAACATATATTGAGTGCTTTTGATATGCCAGGCACTATTCTAAGTATTAGCTCATTTAACTTTTACAACCACCCTAGGAAGTAGGTATCATTACTTTCCCCATTTTAAGTTTGGAAAATGAGGAATAGTGAGGTTGGTTAATACAAAGAACAGTTTGACCTATATTGCAAAGTTTAATTTTTACTAAGATTTTGTCCTTTGTTTTGAATGTACCAGGATATTAACCAAAATTTATATACAGTTAATGTATCTTACTGACTTAAACTTATTCTCAAAAGTTTGAGATTATCAAGGTATTGTATTATCATTTATTCATTCGACATACATGTATGTGAAGGAGTATCTACAACTTGTTCCATCCGGGCACTGAAAATTCATTGGTGAGTGAGACAAACAAAGGCTTGTAGTTTTAGTTCCAACACAATAGTGTTGGAGGCTAATGCTAAACAAGTAAATAAATACATGCATACAATATTTTTAGGTAGCATTATGCTAGTAAAGTAATGCTNACAGCCTTGAAGTGCTCCTTTTCCTATTTGGAACCAGTCTGTTGTTCCATGTCCAGTTCTAACTGTTGCTTCTTGACCTGCATACAGATTTCTCAAGAGGCAGGTCAGGTGGTCTGGTATTCCATTAATCCATATGATATACCTGCCACATTTTCTTTATCCATTCATAAGTCGATGGATATTTAGGCTGTTTCCATACCTTGGCTATTGTAAATAATGCTGCAACGAACATGTTGGTGCAGATATCTCTTTTAGATTATGATTTTAATTCCTTTAGTATACCCTGAGTGAAATTGCTAGATCATAAGGTAGTTCTAGTTTTCATTTTTCAAGAAACTCCATACTGTTTTCCATAATAGCTGCACCAAGGTACTTCCTAATAATTTGAAAGGAGTCCACTTATTTTTTCTAGGTCTTTTAGATAAAGCCATCCTAACAGGTGTGAGATAGTATCTCACTGTGGATTTGGTTTGAAATGCAACAGGAGTTTTTTTTAAGTGACTTCAGTAGTGTACAATCTCCTCTTTGACAGCCATCTATCCTTGGCATGGTATATACGATAATAGTTTTCACAGCTGTCTGACTGCCTCTCCTCATTCAGTCAATGTGATTCCCTCCTTAATCATTGATTACATAAACTATCTTTCATACTTTCCAACTAAGATAACAACAGTGAGTGCTGTTACTTCAGTCATGTCCAACTCTCTGCCACCTTATGATCCATAGCCTGCCAGATTCCTCTGCCATAGGGTTCCCCAGGCATGAATACTGGAGTGGATTGCAGTGCCCTCCTCCAGGGGATCTTCCCAACCCAGGGATTTTATCTGTTACATCTCCTGCATTGGCAGGTGGGTTCTTTACCACTCAAGCCACCATGGGTTTAATAAAACAACGGTATAAGAATGTAAATTCAGAGAGTGAAGATAAGAAAGAAGTTTAATGTGGTAAAATATGGCTTTGAAATGTATAAGACAAAATATGGTAAAATACCCACCTAGAAAAAAATAGGAATAAAGATTATATAGCCAAATAATCCAATAAATTATTATAAATAATTATAAGTACAATAAATTTATAAATAATTTATAAATTATTATAAATATCAATATAATCTTCAATAAAGATTATATAGCCAAATAATTCAAGTTGTTTAGAGTCATTATTTGCAACCTCATACCTCATGCTGTACCAGCAATTTCTGATTATAATCACCTTCTTTGGGAAGAAAATATTAATGTATTTGCTCTTGGAAAAGTGTTGAAGAGAATGAATGAAGCAGCTCTGAAGTCTGGGGTTTGTGCTCAGCATTCCCCCTGGGTAAGATTCAGCTAGACAAATACCTCCTTCAAGATCACCGCCAAGAGGTCATTTCAAATATGTTCACTTTTACACAAACCCAGAGAGAACCATCCTTACTCTATGTAATTGTGATGGAAGAACTAGACTCTCTCCTCTGTGACACGCGTCTTTTCGACACTTATGGCTGCTAACAGAAATGTTTATACTCCAGAGAAAAAGAGTGCTAACAGAAATGCTCATATTCCAGAGAAAAAGAAAGATGAACTGAAAAGAAGATAGTTCTACAGAATTGCTAGCCATGAAAAGGGACTTTTAACTTTTAAATCAATCTCTCAGTATATTTAGCATTAAAAAATTAGTAGAATATGGTTAAGTTGTATTTAGAACTGATATATTGAAGAGATGGCTATTCATTTCACAGGAATATGTGTGGTAGTACAGAATTTAGTGCCTAATATATTTATTTTTGAAGGTATAAACCTTAATTTATTTTTTACTTTTATTTTGTATCGGGGTATAGCCGATTAGCAAACAATGTTGTGACAGATTCAGGTGAACAGCGTAGGGATCCAGACATACATACCCATGTATCCATTTTTCTTCAAATTCCCCTCCCATTCAGGGCACCACACATAATACATTTGGAAAACAAGAAAAAAATAAAAAACACTGATTCTGCTTGAACTCCCAAGAATGACTTCCTTATCCCCTTCTCTTCTTTTCTTTTTCTCTGGTCTTTTCATCCTCTTCTCCCTCCCGTCTCTCATTTCCCCCTCTATTTCCCCTTTCTCTTCCCCTCCTTCCCTTTATTCCATTAAAAAAATGTTTGCTCTCTATGTGTATGTAATTATGAGACCATATTATGATGAGGTGAAACAACAGATGAGGCTAGAGAGAAAAGTTCCAGCTAAACTGGGAAAGGATATTCAAACATCACAGACCTCTGTTCTACTCTGTGTTCAAATCAGTTCAGTTCAGTTCAGTTTAGTCACTAAATCATGTCCAAATCTTTGCAACTCCATGGACTGCAGGGAAGCCAGGCTTCCCTGTCCATCACCGACTCCCAGAGTTTGTTCAAACTCATGTCCTTCAAGTTGGTGATGCCATCCAACCATCTGTGTACAATTGTACTATGTACAATGGTGCCCCTTATTTTGAGAAATCCAGTTTTTGTGTTTATTTTAATGTGCTTGTTCTTAATTATATTTTGGGGATATTTGTTATATATAAAAGAAAGATATGTCCTATAGTGCAGGTTCAATGTTATTTATAAAAAATAATCATAACTGATCAACATGTGCAGGGATTTGGTAATGTCTTCATTTACTATTGACATAAAATTGTTGTGAAGATTAAGATTTACATACGTGGTTTACTTAGAAAGTTTCTTACTAGAGGATTAATACTTTATACTCCACAATAAACTTATTCTCCAACAAGTTTTAAGCAGCCAAAGATTAACATTTATAATTCAGAGAGCCATATCACTGTGGCAGAGAGCTGAAGTCTAATTTGAAACTTATGTACATTGGGATTATGGGGTAAAATTAATATTAAATAAATATACATCATTATCATCTTGCATTTTTAATTGCTTCTTCCTTCTACTTTCCCACAAGGGTTGATTAAATAGTCTTTAAACCAATACAAGGCTTAGAGTACTAGAAAAATAAAACTGCTTATTTTGAAAGCTAACTCCCAATCAACAGATCTCTGTCTTCTATGAGATAGCATCTTATTATTTTACATGGCATAGAACTATCCCCTGGATCATCTCTTTCTTTAAATCCCTGGCTTTGTCTCTAACTGAATATATGAATTAGCTATATTTCTTGCAATTCCTTTAGTAAATCACATTATTCCATTTGTTTATGCATTTACACCTCTTCTATTCTTTGAATGGAATTTTCCCCACTTCTCACCTTTTAAAATCTTCCTATGCTATACAAATTAAACTTTCCTTCCTTGTTATCACTTTACCCAGTATGCCCCCATTTCTCCCTTCTTATTTTTTCCTTCTTGAATCATTAATACACTCCCAATGCTTTTTAGTATAGCAATAATACAAATATAGTATAATTATGTCTTTACTTATCTGTTTCCCTAGACTTTGTGCTTCTTGAAGGCAAGAACTGTTCTATTCATCATTTTTACCGTGTGTGGTAGAAGTTCAATAAATACTTGTTGAATGAATTAGTTCCCTAGAGCAAAACTGTATTCTGAATAATGCTATAAATCTTGATGTTTGTTCGTTATTTATGTATATTTCCTATGGGGTCACTGAATCATGATTTTCTTTCCTCAGTATCATCCAGAAATGAAAAATGATTATAGATACTTAATTTTTCAAACCAGAGAAGCAGAGTTGTTTGAGGAAGCTGCACTATCTGTGGTAGACTTGTAGACTGTTTAAGTGACTGTTACTAATTGAAGAAAAGAGACTAATGGTTACAAGCAATACCACTGCAATAATGTGAACGTTATACTGGTGTTATCATGTTGTTTCGTGGTGGCTGCATGTGTTTTACAGACAAGGGACTGCAACATCATTTTTCTCTAGCTTCTATGCAGATTGCAAAAGTAGCATAATGCTATGTAAAAATGGAGCTGGCTGAGGAAATAAATATCCTTCGCGCATATGCAAATAGATAAGGAGTGATCATTACACACAAGTGCCAGCCAACTGCAGAGAAAAACCAGAAATGTCTCATAAGCCAAAGGCTAGTAGTAACTGGTAGAAAATTCCCCCAAAGGACCAAGCCAACTCATCATGCCAATATCATATTACAGTGAAAGCCTAAACTATTTGTTTTGTTGAATAAATCATTGATTAACCTAACATCGCCTGTAAAATGGAGGAGAGAGCATGTAAACTGCCATCCTAGAACATTCCTGGACTACAGTTACTGCTTCCCAGAGGAGAGCAGAGATGAATCCTTCCAAAAGCATTGAACAAACACACAAACAAATCAGTGGGGACCGCAAGAGGATAGAGCAGAATTCACTGTTTGCAGTAACAAAGGGATGCTGCTTTATAGCCACAGTAAAAGTTCAGTGTAGAACAAGATGAGCACAAACGTTCCTTCTTGTAATGAGCTGCTTTCAATCGACAGCATTATCATGTTTTACCATCTTGAAAAACATTTTTATTAGCTTGATTGGCAATGAATAAACAGAGCCCATTTCCTTTTTCCTATCATTTGAATGTGGAGGAATGCCTTATATAGAAATAATGACAGCCATAAAAATCCAGGGGGCATAAAAATACTACTCCTAATCTGGAAATACTACATATCACCAGTAAAGAAACAGAGTACATGAAGAAATAATTTGTGACATTTTGCTACAGCTATATATTGACTATTTGGTATTTATAAATCATTTATCAGGTGATATCTTTCATGAAAATGTTAGCAATAAGCATTTGCTAATCAAATTAAAATAAATATATCTATATGCAATATTGTTTAGATTAAATAGGAAAAATAATTCATGTTGTATTAAATAAGCTCTTAATAAACTTGTTCATCTTGGATTTGCCAGCTTTAATATAATACCATCATTTTTCCTCTTATTTCAATTTGTATGTGTGTGGAGGGGGGTGGGAGTCAGTTCCATTTGTGAAGCTATCTGATTAGTGACCCTAGAAGTGAAATCTAATTAGGATTCATTCATTTAAATTTGTGTATTAAAAATATTATAGCTATAGCCTTGAGTGTTTCAGTGAACTGGAAGCAGAAAAAATTACCAAAAATGCTAATAAAAGTGAGAAGGCTCTCACATGGTTTCACTACTTAATCAAGAAATGTACAGGGCAATACACACACAGGATGAAAAAGCCAGTTAACGGGCTGCAATGTAGGTAGTATTGACAGCAGGAAAGTTAAGGTCAGCCAAAGCTGAATGGCAATATTACTGCAAGCCATTCTTCCTTATAGATCTGAACTTTAATCCACAGAGATTGTTAAAGCCTCAGGTGGAGGTTGGTTGATAATGGTGGCTGTTATCCTAAGGAACAGATGGTAGCGTGAGTGACACCTATAAATGTTCAGGCTGTGTTGCTTCAGTGACAAGATGCTAAACCCTTCTGGCACTGAAGTAAAAAGACAGGTGTCTTGACACAAAAAAGAAGTATTGAAACTATGCCTCTAGCCATGTGTAAGAATGGAGCCAATTCTTCAAGCCTAAGTAACTGAGAAACTAAATTGGTACATATTAATATGGAAGATTGCTCTTGAATCTTCCCTATCGGTATTCCTTCTCTCCCTTTCCCCTCTTCCTTCTTTCCTTGCTGCCTTCCCCCCTCCTTCCGTCTTTCCTTCCTAATGAATCTCGTTGCCTTCATCTAATAGCAAATTAGTAATCATTTCAGTCTAAATTTCTGATTTTAAACGGTTCGTGCATTTATGAAAACCTCTCAATTTTTTACGTGTAAGACAAATAAATTAGCAAAACCAGATTTTCTTTGCTAGAATGATACATGACAGTGGAGTTCTTCAATTACCTTTATGTCTGCTTTAAGTGTAGTGTGAAGTTAATCACATATACATATACCATTTATTATAATTAGCAATGTCAGGTATAGAGATTCATGTGGCCAATAGGGAAACCATAGTCGTGTAAAAACCAATTTAATGAATGTACTTACTTTAAATTCCATTATCACTTCAACTGATTACTTGTTTTAAAAGGTTTTAAAGCTAATAACATTTAATCTACTAGCTTGAAAGTTAACAGCATTTTTGGAAGCCAATGAAAATAAAGCTTCAATAATCAAGTAAAACAGATGCTAAAGTTTTTAGCACAATTCTTTCTGAAAGAAATTAGGTCCAAATAGCCAACTCCTCGTACCAATTTTTTCTTCTTTTGGATTTTGAATGATATGATCATATATTTCTCTACAAAGATACATAAATGTGATAGAACAATAAACTATTACATAATACTCCAACTAAGTGTCTTGGAACTAGTGATTAATAAATAAAAACATTACAAACGTTGAAAGATGACGTGAGGGTTGTTCAAATATATTACAAGGCAGTAGTGATGCAAGTAAATGGTACCACTGAAGTTGATGTAGTAGTAGAATTTAGACTGAATTACATCTTGAATCCTACTTTTCCTCAACTGTAAAATCAATGACTCATCTGAGTAACACTAAATTATTTTCTATCTTTATTATACTAGACTGTATTTTCTTAAAAGAAATCACCTCTTTCCATCTGTCTTCAGCAGATGCATTGACTACCCATTCTTCAGCTTCCCAGGTGGTGCCAGTGGTAAAGAATCCTCCTGCCAATTCAAGAGACATGAGACATGAGTTCAGTCACTGGGTTGGGAAGATTCCCCTGGAGGAGGGCATGGCAACCCACTCTAGTATTCTTGCATGGAGAATCCCACAGACAGAGGAGCCTGGCAGGTGAAGGTCCTTAGGGTAGCAAAGAGTTGGACAAGATTGAAGTGACTTAGCACACATACACTCTTGGAATAAGTCTTATATTTGGTGAAAGATCATAGGAAATGTATGCCAAGATAGGGTTGAGGCCTGCATACAAACAGAGTTAATGAGAAGAAAAATCAACAGAGTCCAAGTTCTCTGAAAATGAGTGGCTGGTTCCTGGCAGATAACCTAACTGTAGGCCCAGGTTCCATGTTTTGACTGCATATAACAGTACATTATAAGGTACTATGTTGCCTATTCTTTATATGTCCCATGTGAAGTTTGGGAAATTGTTGAATTAGTAACAAAAAACATTTTTTATGTTTTGTTCATTTGTTTTCTTTGTTTCACAGATGATCCCATAATAATGAAACCCAATTAACTAAGGGGAAAATGTTACTGACTTTGATTCACAATGGAAATTATATTGAAATTAATTCAGATTATGTCAATTTTTTAAATAAATACTCCATCTTATGTAAATATTGGCTCCTCTGAATTGTTTTAGAAAATTGAGTGCAATATATTAAAATCACATTAAGAAATTCCATAGTCTCACCTATAATAATTATTATTTTGGAGTTAAATGATTGTTATTAAATTGTATTTAACCTTTGACTATAGTTTAATTGTACTTCATGCATATTAAGTCTTCATAAAGTAATTTACCCAAAAAAAAAGTTTCAGAGATTCTATTTAACATTTTAGATACAAACACTGTATGTAATTGTTTGACTTGCTTTATCATTCTACCCTTAAGGGCAATATCTACAAATATATGAATGACTATATGCATGAATAAAAATCCTAATCACAAAATTCACTTTATAATGTGTATACATGTTATACACAACATGAATATATATATATATCATTTAATATATGTAAAATATATACAGTACAGATACATGACCTATATATATGTATGTAGGTATATATATATGTGAGAGTTGGACTGTGAAGAAAGCTGAGTGCGGAAGAATTGATGCTTTTGAATTGTGGTGTTGGAGAAGACTCTTGAGAGCCCTTTGGACTGCAAGGAGATCCAACCAGTTCATTCTAAGGGAGATCAGTCCTAGGTGTTCTTTGGAAGGAATGATGCTAAAACTGAAACTCTGGCCACCTTATGTGAAGAGTTGACTCATTGGAAAAGACTCTGATGCTGGGAGGGACTGGGGTCAGGAGGAGAAGGGGACGACAGAGGATTAGATGGCTGGATGGCATCACTGACTCGAAGGACGTGAGTCTGAGTGAACTCCAGGAGTTGGTGATGGACAGGGAGGCCTGGTGTGCTGTAATTCATGGGGTTGCAAAGAGTTGGACAGGACTGAGTGACAGAGCTGAACTGATATATATTAATATATATAACATATGCATGACATGAATATTATATTACATGTATATTACATGTGTAATATACTTGTAAAGTCAATTTAATGATCGGGTTTTCAAAGGTAACATATAGTAATACAACAAATTTTCATGGACTTGGCTTCTGTAATAAAACTCATGCATATAGCCTGCTTTCTCCTAACTGCATAAAATTAATGTTCTCATGTGGTATATACTTGATAAATGCTTATATTCATATAAAATTTGACTGACATGTCCTTGTAATAATTTATTCAGTTTTATACACTAATATGGTGAGTTTCATACCCAGAGGAATTCTTTATGTGACTCTGGAATAAATGCTGAAGTTGATAGACTTACCAATAAGGAAAATATTTTCAGTGGCTGCATCACATAAAACCACATGAATATATCTTAATAGACCCTTCAAGTTTTCTGAAATGAAACTTTCAAAGCACCCTGGTGGATCAAAGTAAGCATTCTAAACAGGATATTATTGATTTCCATTGTAAAATTTATAACACAAGCCCTTAAGAATCTTAGGATAAGCATATTGACTTTGGGTCAGTAGAACAAAGATTTGGAGGGGAGGGATGATTCAGTATTGCCAGCAAATTTGGAAAATTCAGCATTGGTCACAGGACTGGAAAAGATCAGTTTTCATTCCAATCCCAAAGAAAGTCAATGCCAAAGAATGCTCAAACCACCGCACAATTGCACTCATCTCACACATTAGTAAAGTAATGCTCAAAATTCTCCAAACCATGCTTCAACAGTACATGAACTGTGAACGTCCAGATGTTCAAGCTGTTTTTAGAAAAGGCAGAAGAACCAGAGATCAAATTGACAACATCTGTTAGATTATCAAAAAAGCAAGAAAGTTCCAGAAAAACAAAACATTCATTTCTGCTTTATTGACTATGCCAAATCCTTTGACAGTTTGTGGATCACCATAAACTGTGGAAAAATCTTAAAGAAATGGGAATACCAGATTACCTGACCAGCCTCTTGAGAAATCTGTATGCAGGTCATGAAGCAACAGTCAGAACTGGACACAAAACAACTGACTGGTTCCAAATAGGTAAAGGAGTACATCAAGGCTGTATATTGTCACCCTGCTTATTTAACTTATATGCAGAGTACATCATGAGAAACACTGGGCTGGACAAAGCACAAGCTGGAATCAAGATTGCTAGAAGTATCAATAAGCTCAGATATGCAGATGACACCACCTTTATGGCAGAAAGTGAAGAACTAAAGAGCCTCTTGATGAAAGAGAAAGAGAAGAGTGAAAAAGTTGGCTTAAAGCTCAACATTAGAAAACTAAGATCATGGCATCTGGTCTCATCACATGGCAAATAGATGTGAAACAGTGGCAGACTTTATTTTTGAGGGCTCCAAAATCACTGCAGATGGTGACTGAAGTCATGAACTTAAAAGACGCTTACTCCTTGGAAGAAAAGTTATGACCAACCTAGACAGAATATTAAAAAGCAGAGGCATTACTTTGCCAGCAAAGGTCCATCTAGTCAAGGCTATGGTTTTTCCAGTAGTCATTCATGTATGGATGTGAGAGTTGGACTGTAAAGAAAGCTGAGTGCCGAAAAACTGATGCTATTGAACTGTGGTGTTGGAGAAGACTCTTGTGAGTCCCTTGGACTGCAAGGAGATTCAACCAGTCCATCCTAAAGAGGTCAGTCCTGAATATTCATTGGAAGGACTGATGTTGAAGCTGAAATTCCCATATTTTGGCCACTTGATGCAAAGTTCTGACTCATTTTAAAAGACCCTGATGCTGGGAAAGATTGAGGGCAGGAGGAGAAGGGGACAACAGAGGATGAGATGGGTGGATGGCATCACCGATTCAATGGACATGAGTTTGAGCAAGCTCTGGGAGTTGGTGATGGATAGGGAAGCCTGGCATGCTGCAATTCATGGGGTCGCAAAGTGTCAGACATGACTGAGTGACTGAACTAAACTGATAATTCAATATATTCGGTAGTAATTGATACACTGTATTTGTACTGGAGGAAAGTCCACATAGTAGGCCAGAAGTAATGAGAGTTTAATTTATATATGTTTAGAAAGTTATTAGAACAAAATTTTGAATGTGTCTATGTGAATCTCAAATTTTTGCAAACCAACAGAGTGAGTCATTTTAACATTTCTAATAGCCTGAAATTACTTAAATTAAGGATTTACCAGCACAGCATAATAATGAGCTCTCTTTTTAATATATACTTATTTTTGTAAAACACTTCCCAAGTTATAATAATATATTGACTTTTTTTATCACAAATTCAAAGCAAAATAATCATCAAATATTAAATCCTCTGTGTTTTATGACTCATTAATCTGCATTTTCTATGCTTATGTAAAATGTATTCATTTCTTGATATTTTTATGTACAAAATCTTACTCTCAACATTTTTGCAGATTAACAGAGCTGCAGTAGAAATTGAAGTCACTCCACCTACTTTTGCAGTAAATCCAGTGTGTGGTGAAAGGTGATAGCTAAGCTGACACAATAGAGTCTGCCTTTCCACAGGCTTGGAGCTAGAGATTTTGCATAGCAATAGTAAATTGCCTGTTTAGAAATTGTCTTATATTTCAGTATTAACTTCCCCACATTATATTTGATTGATTATTGAAATTTAACTCTCATAGACAGCTTACATTAGTGGGCTAAGAGAAAATAGAATTTTAAAAGCAGCTTAGGTTATTAAATTCCTGAGTGACATGAGATTTCTTCTTTAATCCTGTACAAAGTTTTGCAGATTAAAAATATGGCTAAGATTCGCTTAGGAATATTGTTTGAAATTATATAGAAATTATTTAGAAGATTCTGCACTTGTTAAAATAAGGATATGTAACAGATGTGTCATTGCATATAATTGGGTGAATAATTGAATTTTCAATAATTATTTATGGAAGAGTCGGTTATTCATTTGAATTAAAGCATTAAATATGCCCCTGCCTCACACTATACATAAAATCAGTCCTAGATGCATTAAATAACCGAATATATAAGGCAAAACTAATGCTATAAACTTTTTAGAGGTCACTATAGAAATGTATCTCTACAGGAATTTCTTATAACAGATAAAAATCATAAATCAGGCAGAAAAGATTAATAGCTTAAGCTATAATTATTTAGTACCTGTCTTTGTAAGAAGTCACCATAAAATAAAATAAAAAATCAAACTATTCACTACAAGATATTTGCTACTTATTTACCCTATGAATGATATCATGGACTCTTCTGAACCAATAAAAAAAAATCCATTAGAAAAAATAGAAAAATGAATTTACAAAGAGAAAGAAATAAAAGCTCATATCTGTATGAAATGATTTCCCATATTATTAATTACCAGGAAAATTCCAGTGAAACCACAGTGAAAATGTACAATTTTACATCAATCAAATTTGGAAACAATGTACCAAGTTTGACAATGCCAAGTCACCTGCATGAGGGTTCAATGAAATTCTTCTTTACTGTGAAACAAAAATTGGTAAAATCACTATAAAAGCATTTTAGCATTCCTTGTAAAGGTCTTTGTTGTTATTGACTTGCTAGAAACCAACTATTATACTAGGAGATGAATGCCCTGGAAATAATCTTGGTTAATAATGTATTGTAGACTGTAACATTCCTCAAAAAAAAAAAAAAAAGAAAAGAAAAGAGCAACTTTACTAAACAATAGACACGTCTGTCCATTGTAACTTATCTTACTCATTAATTTGGTAGTTACTCATTGAACAACTATTATATGTGAGCTATTGTTCTACATATGGAGAATATAGCTGCAAGCAACATTGGCTAAACTTCTGTTTGCATGGAGCTTGCATTTTGTGAGGGAAACCAATTAGTAAGCAGAAGAGTCAGTTGCTCAGTAGTGTCCAACTCTTTGGGACTCCATGGACTGTAGCCTCCGTCCATGGAATTCTCCAGGCAAAATTATTGGAATGGGTTGCCACTTCCTTCTCCAGGGGGTTTTTGTGGCCCAGGGATCGAACTCAGGTCTCCTGCATTGCAGGCAGATTCTTTACTGTCTGAGACACCAGGGAAGTCTAAGCAAAAGAGGCAAGTAAACTATATGGTGTATTAGAAGATGGTAACTGATAGGGTGACTATTATGGCAGGAAAGTGAGTACAGAGTACTTGTGGGAAGTTGCAGTCTTAGATTTTGCTTTCTAAATGGAAAATACAAACCCAGAAAAACTTAAGTACTTCATTTTGAAGTCCAAATGTAACTTCACTTGCTCTGTAAGTAGAGACTAGGGTCTGACCAAAAAACTTTCTAAGGGAGAAAAAAGAAAATCATTAAGGGTAGACTGGTGCTTTACAACGTGGAGACTATTTTGATAAGCTGGAAGTGAAAACTTAAATTTTCCCAAATTGCCAAGGAAAGAATCGTTTTAGTATGCCCTCAAACAGCAGGCATGAGTTGGAGAAATTCTTGCAATTGTTAATGGCCTGGCTAATTAGAAACTGTAAGCTATGTAGGAGATTGCTTTGAGATGAAAGAGTGCTGATTAAGAGTCTGGGCTACAGAGTCAGATAGACATTTACACCCTTCTCAGTTCTGCCAGATGTCACCCAGCTAAACTTGAGCAAGCTCCTCAGGCTCTGAATTACCTATGATCCACAGGGACCTTGGGAAGATTGGATGGGACAGCATCTGTTAAGTGTCTCACTTCAGACCCTGGTGCATGAAAAGCACCCATGAATGCAAGATGTTGGTCATTGTAATTGTTGCTTGGGTGTTTAGGATTGCTAAGACTTCGTGGTAAGGACCAGGAGGGGAAGAAGAGCAGAAAGATTTGTAAAAGATCAGTAGATTTGTAGAGAATTAAGCAAATTCTAGATGTGCTTGTCAGGATGGAAATCTACAGGAAGCTCTGCTTGTATTTTGTGTTACCAGAAAAGAGGGAAGACTAAACAGGGGAATCAACAGGGGACTAACCACTGATTTCACACAATGAGAAAATGAGACTGCTGTGAGGACAGTTGTAGGACGAATTTAGTTCACTGGGATTTTTTGCTTTATTTTATTTGATTTTTCCCTTGAGCCTTTAAGATATTGACTTGAAACCCAGGAAGAAAAAGATATTGCTTCTCTTTGTACACTGGGAGATGTTAGACTGAAATTTCAACCTGAAATTCAGAGTGGAAGTCAGTGAGAAAAGCAATTCCAAAGCTTCATGTTAAAGCAGTAAGGAGAGGTTGAGTTTGCTAGGCATCATTAAATGTCTTTACAGATCCTCCACTTAACAGTCACTATCCTGCAGCGTGCGTTTTGTCATTATTACCGTGTTACGGATAAGGAAGGTAACAATCTAATAACTTGTCTAAGTTCCCGAAGGTTGCCAAACAGTGACATGAACAGAGATTTAAACTGAAGTCTAGGTGTTTTGTGCTCACACTATCTCCCTGATTGCCTCAAACATAAGCCAAAAGGAGGGGGGGATGAGATTGTCTATTTCCAAGTTCTGTATCTTTAAATTTTGAGGAATCCCTCTTTTTAAAAAAAAAAAAAAAAAAAAAAGTAAGCTAAGTTCTCTGACATATTTCCTTATGGGGTTTCCCTGATGGCTCAGAAGGTAAATAATACCCAGGTTTGATCCCTGGATCAGGAAGATCCCCTGAAGAAGAAAATGGCAACCCACTCCAATATTCTTGCCTGAAGAATCCCCACGACAGGAACCTGGCAGGCTACAGTCCATGGGATCACAAAGAGTTGGACAGGACTGAGCGACTNTAAATAATACCCAAGTTTGATCCCTGGATCAGGAAGATCCCCTGAAGAAGAAAATGGCAACCCACTCCAATATTCTTGCCTGAAGAATCCCCACGACAGGAACCTGGCAGGCTACAGTCCATGGGATCACAAAGAGTTGGACAGGACTGAGCGACTAACACTATGATTTTCTTATTAAATATTTTATTATGGTGCATTTGTTATGTAGAAGGCATTTATTCCTCATGACAGTAGGAGTTATAGCACTGGGTCCCTAAATGGTTAGAGAAAAAAGTCTCACCAGGTGGTTCTGAAGGCCAGGTTAGGTTTGAAAAGCACTGGGTTACAGTTCAAAAGCATTGTTTGCTAATAGCTAAAATAATGCAGCAAAACAAATTTATGTTTCTTAACATTTACCTTTTGAGCTTCTTCCCTGTATTATTAAAATATTAAAACATTAATAATGTAGTCAAAATGTTCTGTGTTCTGTACTGAGTGTGTGATGTTCCAATCTTGTATGTCAGAAGGTACTACCTAAAATGACAGGAATTACATCAAACAGTACTGCGTGTAGCTGAAAGTCATGATTCTCACACACACACACACACACACACACACTTGAACAAACTCGGTATAGTTTTGTGGCAGAATGTCACAGACTAGAAGTCTATAATTTATTCTACTTCCCACATAAATTTTTCAGTAAGGATTACTGACTAGAATCTTTGTGGTTTTGATAAAATTGCTGAGGAAGTTGGATAAATATGATACACTTTGAGAATCTATTACCATCGTATGTGATATCTTCTTTTTCAGTATATTGCTTAGAGATTGTTTATAACTCACCATTGGTTGTGAATTTTTTTCTCCTTAATACGCATGCTAAGGTCTTTATCTTATTTATTTATTTATTTTTTTGGAAATTGGGTTAAGGTTAAGTTTTCTCAAATATGAATAACTTTAGCACTTGTTTACTGTTTGTCTTAATAGTCAGGATTTCCAATTTAAGACATTAAGCTATTTGCTACCTTTAAATCACATGTTTATCCAAATGGGATTTTCTCCAAATGAAGCTAGCCTACCTTCTGGAAGGGATAGGGCAATTGAAAGAGGTTGATTTCTACTTCTGATAGGCCAGAAGAACAAAGTGAATGACTTAGATGACAAGCAATAGAAACACGATTCAAACTTAATTTTTGAAAAATAAGAAAATGTATACTTCACCTAAGTATTTTGATGCAATCAGATCAACAACTCAATAATGTCACTGAGAAATCAAGAACTTTCTTTTATACTCTGCCATATAGGATCAGTGTTACATGGTTCCAAGATGAATGCAAATGGCAATTTGGACAGATTTTATTCATATTCAGGAGCCCTTAAAAGTAAATCTCTTCCCCTAGTATGGAGTATAGGCCTTCTCTTTTGATCTTGGACCAGTTAACATAATGTGTTTAATCCTTCATCAGAGAAATATCATAAGGCTGATTCTCATGAGGATTTACTTTCTGGATCTTGGCATGGTGCCCTGCTGTCCTTGATGCATATGGCATTATGTAGCAGAGGAATATACCTCAAAAAAATATCAGGGCTCTATAATGAAAAGAAAGAGAATGAAATAGATGTTGACCATTCAACTGACTTACCAGGGATGCTAATTAGTTGTGTGACCAGGAAAGCTTTGATTAAGCTTTCAGAACAGCATAAATGTAGATATTCAAACTTTAATTCATAAGGAACTAAGAGATTCAAAGAGATAACATAACGTGATGTAATAATATAATACTTGTGTGATGATCTGTGATCAATATTTTTACCTAGTTGTGTTTTAACAATATTATATTTATTCGCTATTATTTCTAAAACTCCAAAGATTATCGTTGCTGTTTTCGTTGAGTCTTATAAGTTAAATAGGTGACAGTCTCAAGTAGTAAGGCTTCTTTTTTCTTTTTTTGGTTAGAAATTACAAAACCTCAACACCTAATCAGTGAGTGAAAGTCAGGATGTGGGTAATCCACACATGGCCTGTTCAATCATGCTCCTCAAATAAGGAAAATGGTGACGTAGTGAATTAATATTCCCATTTTGCTGACATCTTTATATTGGATTACAGAAAAACAGGTGGGTGATAGAACAGAGTGATGGACTTGTAAAAAATTCATATATGGTCACTTATCAATAGAATGAAATTTTCTGAAACAGACTAAAATCAATGACACCATTCTTACCATGACAGATATATGCTTTTGGAAATGCCTCCAGTAAAACTCTAGCTCTCTCATGCTAAAAAGCAAGAGAAATATATTAATTAAAAATGAGAACTTAATAAAAAATTATCATTAAAATAAAAAAATGAATTATTTGAACATACACTCAGTGAAGGAGACTAAAATGGTATATTTTTCAAGAGATCAATTTTAAAATATTCCTCAGTAGTATTAAAGATGCTCATGTCTTTTGACTCATAATTACACTCACCAGTTTTATAAACAAATAATTGATGATGCAGTTATAATTTATTAATTTGTTATCATGGCTTATTATAATAAAGACTTAAACAAACCTATAATATCTAATGTTAGATACATATAGATGAAACATGGTTTAACTCTAGACGGAAATTTATTTACTCACTTTGGAGAATATTTAATGTCATGGCTAAGGATACTATTTTCATTTTACATGAATAAAGCAGATGTAAAAATGTGATTAGTGTCATTTAATTTTTTAAAAGAAAAAATTACAAACAATTCATATTTTAATGTGTTTTAGAATTATAGCTTTTAATAATAGTGGAAACACTAAAGTAGAATTTCAAAAATAAGAGAAAGGGGAAGGATAATTTGCAGCAGACAACTTTGAAGTTTAGAAAAATTAAGAAAGATGTTTATTACTTTAGAAATTACATATAGTTTATGAAAGTGTAGGTATTATAATTATGATTTTCCTCTTAGAAATAATATTAAAATGTATGAACTTCAGGAATATGTTTTAAATGATCATTTTATATACAGATACTATTCCCAGTCTAAATGTTTTGTATTGATAAAGTAAATATTCAGCTGAATGCAGCATTTCTAAATGTATACTTATGGAGATACTAATATAAGTGAAGTGAAAGTGAAAGTCTCTCAGTAGTGGAGGACTCTTTGTGACCCCATGGACCATCTAATCCATGGAATTCTCCAGCCCACAGTACTGGAGTGGGTTGCCTTTCCCTTCTCCAGGGGATCTTCCCAACCCAGGAATTGAATCCAGGTCTTCTGCCTTTTGGGCCGATTCTTTACCAGCTGAGCCACAAGGGAAACCCACCAGAGTTCTGTGTTTTCAAGTCTTGGTAGAAATGCCTGTGTAAGTTAAAATAAGAACATGACTTTAAAGTTTGTGATACTCTACCAGTAAGGATTAGATTCAGCTGAATATAGTAGAAACACCCAAAGTGAGAGTCACTTAAAATATATGGTTTTATTTATCTGAACATAAATTAGATCTGGAGATGAGTGATTCAGTATGTCTGGATCACTTCACGGTGTGCTCAGAGACCTGCCACAGCATCTTGGCAAATAAATTCTGTTCTCAAACTCACCCTAGGTCCTAGAAGGTCATTAAAAGTCTAGACTGCATTCCTTCATTCCAATAGTCAGAAGCACAAAGGAAGGAAAATGGGTGAGCCTGATCCTTTTTTCAAATGTCCCTCATACATACAATATTTCTGCTGAAATCTATTGGCTCAAATGTGAGCACCTGGTAATTCCTAGATGCAGGGGGTACTGGCTGGTCTAATCTTTCATGCATGGTGTCAATATGCTAAACACTACAGTACTATTACTAAGGTGGAAGAGAAGAATGGCCATAAAGACAGGCGATCATCAGCTTTTTCTGCATGATTAAATGTCTGCTACACATGCTGCTGATACCACTATCCTTCTGTTAATGAAATTTCTGTTTAATCTAAACTGTTTATGAAGTTATTCTCAATTACATAATCCATCTTACTATTTTGAAATTGGAGATTTATTCTATTTCAGTGCTTAGATGAAATTAAATCATATTCAATTATATAGCAATCATGAGAAATGAAATTAAGAGGAATAACTATGCAATCTTGCATACAATTTGATAATACTGAGTTATTTTAGTAATATTGTGTTATACCTCACACAAGTCAGAAAGTATATGTAGGAGTGGTTATTTTTAGGGGAAAGACTATACAATATCACATGGAAACTTTGTTCACTGCTAAGGGTGTAGCAATCCAGTCTTCTTCATTTGACTTTATTCAGTAATATGTGTATTTTTGTTCTGTTTGTCTTTTAAATAGTTTTCAATGAGATAAAATCATACAAAATTAAAACCATTAAAGTTTCTGCATGCTCTTGGTTAGTGTCAAATTTTCTGATATTTACAGAAGGAGGTATTCAATACTTTCAATTAGGTTTATTTCATTTCTTCCATTGTGCATGACATTGTTTGTGATACAGCTGCCCTAGCGTGGCACTTTTGAAAGGAACTATCCTGCTCACATTCTTGGCAGAGGTATAATCTGATGTCTTTGATTTTTTGCCAGATGACCTGGTCCCCTGATGGTTGCAGCACACAGAGGATAGTCAGTCACCTTTGAACTATGGCAAAGCATGACAAGATATTCGATCAGAACAAGGCAATCTGATTCCCTCTCTAAGGAATGAGAACTAAGAAATAAAGAGGGAATTGACTGAGAACACTGGGGATCAAAGCAAAAAAAAAAAAAAAATCACATGCTGAGAAAGACTGGAGGACAACCCTCTGGGTCCATGTAATGGCCAAAGTTGAGAGGCACAAGAAATAAAACAGAGAGGGAGTCAGAAAAACAGGGGTTAGAGGAAAAAGCCAGAGGCTGCATGTAGGATGAAATAGAAACCCATTCAGTGATTCAAACCATGTGTGTTATCCCTTCAGAGTAAAATGGCCTGTGGTGCTGCTTGAATTGTGGTCCTGGACCAGCCCTGATGCTATATTAAAAGTTTGTATTCTTGCAATGGGAAGGACAAAACTGAAACATTTAAATGTGAAATTATTTAGATTAATTTATATTAAATGAGCCATAGTTATATAGTGGATCATTAATTTAGAAATATTAATAATATTCATTACTATTTGACAGAAAAGGAAGCTTACTTCTCTGACTCAAGTCAAGTGTCATTACCTCTTACAAGGACACACTTCTTTATTTGAGATATTCTGTCTAAATGAATTCTAGGCAAACACAGTCAAATTGAAATATGATATGAGCCTTAAAGCAAGCCAGATACATAATTTAAAAAATTTTAGGGACTCCCTGGAAAGAGACTGTGCTTCAATTATGGGGGACATGATTTGAACACTGGTCAGGGAACTAAGATCCCACATTCTGTGAAGCACAGCCATTTCTCTTTTTTCCTGGTAGCAATTGTAGAAAGAAAAATGGGGGGAATCCATTTCGATCCTTTAATTGAATAACCAATTTTAACAGTATATCTCATTTAACCCCATATGTCTAAAATATTATAACTTTGACATGGAATCAAAATGAAATTAAGATTTTAGTACATTAGATTTGTTTTGGAATGTAATGAAAACTTTATATTTCAAGCACAACTCTTTTATGACTAGTCACATTTTGAGTGCTCAAATAGCCACATGTGGTGACTGGCTACCATATTGAATAGTATGGTTCTAGAGATGACCATGATTAAAAGCATCGTTAGCCTGCAGTATGCCTAACCTCCTCAAAGAAGGAAATCAGTCTGTTAACAGCCATCTTTCCTAAACTGTCCATGTTTTTTGAGTTATTTTATTAGAGTAGGCTATTATCTATGCCTTTAAATTTCTTCCTAATTCCTAATTAATAGGAAGTAAGAACTTTCTGTTTGGTAGATAGGATAAACTCCTAACAACACATGTAGTTGGTAAAGGAGAAGGAATAGGAGTGGGAGGAGGTAGGGGCTAAGGCAAGAAAGAAAGTTAAGAATGTAAGATGTAATGTACTGGAAAATGTTAATGCACAGAAAATTGCAAAAAACAAAAACACCAAATTTGGATTCCAAACAGTTTACTAAATTGAGTTTTACTTGAACAGAAGAATGGAAATATCCCTTTACTAGTTATTTTCCATGAAGAAAATAAGCTCATTATTGGAGACCTACAGGAGTTTGGGGCAAATTTGCAGAGTGCCTTGAACCTGTTGGTTTCTTGAGCCCTTAGATGCAGCCATTTCATATTAAACTGCTTATAATATAATTTATTTTATAAAAATAGCATAATGTATAACTAAAATTAGCTGATAACTTATGTACCAGTTTCATTATTGAAGTATTACTTTCAAATTATATTCCAGATATGGTAGAATTTAAAAATCTAATCCCCTAAAATGCTGTTTTAAAGTACACAAATTCATGTGTTCTATCAGTTTAACATGCTACTTAAGTTACTACATCCTTACATGGCCACAAAATGTTTCACATAAAAGTCATCACACAAGTCTAATGTGTACTTAAATTTTTTTCATCCCTTATATATTTTCTTTTCCTGCCAAGGACAAAATAGAAGTGCTGAGCTAATGTACTCTTCAGAGACCAAGCCCCTACTTATTATAATTTCCTATGCTGATTTTTAATTCCTTTGTAATATCAGTAACAGTTTTAACACCTTGTCAGGCATTCAGGAACTTCCATCTGTGCAGCATAGTGTATTCATGAAATAAACCCATCTGTACAGCTGATTAAAAGTTGGATTAAATCCATTTTTTTGACTTTGCCTTGGAAGAGGTGAATCCAAGAGCAGTTGCCATGAAGAGCAGAATGGAGAGTTACTAATATGCATGGAACTCATAGAACCAAAAGTCATTTTCTGCGTATTTGTTAATTTAATTCTAATTTAAATAAAGTCAAATAATACTTTGAATAAGTGTGATAACTTGATTCAGGTAGAAAAAGGGGATTTCTTCTCATGATTCCTTTATAGTGAAAGACATATCCTGAGGAAATTTCAGCTAGTTTGATGCTACTTAATATTGGCTGCCTCATACAAACTTTTTTGAAATGCTTAGCCCTCTTCCATTCTTTATCCTAAATATCCACATTTGCAGTTTTAAGTCATCACTTCAATAGGTTTTGTTGGTCTTTTAAACTGCATGTGTTATTGTAAGAAATAAAACAACATTTTAATTCCTTTGGTCAGTAAAAAATAAATATTTAACAAGTATTATGTGGTAGGTACTGTTGTTCTATTGTTCTAGGAACTGGTGAAGCACTGAGCCAAGAAAAAATCATTTGTTTTCCTAGGACTGACATTCTGCTGTAGGGGTGACCGAAAAAATAAATATTATTATACTTTTAACATATTGTGTATATCATGCTAGAGACTCATAAGCATTTTGGAGAATTATAAGGCAAGGATGTTGACTAAGGAGTAGGGTGGGGAACCAATTTGAAATAGAATGGTCTTGAATGTCATTGAGAAAATAGCTCTTCAGTGAAGATCTCAAGAAAGGGAGCATTCCAATTCCTAAAGTCATGAGACATCTTCTGTGCTTGAAGAATGGTAGGAGGGCTATTGTTGCTTCTTGACATGCATGCAGATTTCTTAGGAGGCAGGTAAGGTGCTCTGGTATTCCCATCTCTTTAAGAATTTTCTGCAATTTGTTGCCATCTACACAGTCAAAGGCTTAAGCATAGACAATGAAGCAGAAGTAGATATTTTCCTGGAATTCTCTAGGTTTTTCTATGATCCAATGGATGTTTGCAATTTAATCTCTGGTTCCTCCACCTTTTCTAAATTCAGCTTGCACATCTGGAAGCTCTTGGTTCACATACTGTTGAAGCCTAGGGATTTTGAGAATTACCTTGCTAGCGTGTGAAGTGAGTGCAATTGTGCAGTAGTTTGAACATTCTTTGGCATTGCCCTTCTTTGGGATTGGAATGAAAACTGACCTTTTCCTGTCTGGTGACCACTACTGAGTTTTCCAAATTTGCTAGCATATTGAGTATAACATTTTAATAGCATCATCTTTTATGATTTGAAATAGCTCAACTGGAATTCTATCACCTCCACTAACTTTGTTCGTAGTGATGCTTCTAAGGCACACTTGACTTTGCACTCCAGGATATCTGGCTCCAAGTGAATGATCACACCATTGTGGTTATCTGGGTCATTAAGATCTTTTTTGTATGGTTCTTCTGTGTATTCTTGCCACCTCTTCTTAATATCTTCTGTTTCTGTTAGGTCCATACCATTTCTGTCCTTTACTGTACCTATATTTGCATAACCTTTTCCCTTGGTATCTCTAATTTTCTTGAAGAGCACTCTAGTCTTTCCCATTATATTGTTTTCCTCTATTTCTTTTCATTGTTCATGTAAAAAAGATTTTCTTGTCTTTCCTTGCTATTCTTTGGAACTCTTAATTCAGATGGATATATCTTTCCTTTTCTCATTTGCCTTCTCTTCTTTACTCAGGTATTTGTAAGGCCTCCTCAAACAATCATTGCATTCATCACAGACCTAGCTACATGGTAGGCAACAACTGGATTTAATAACATAACATAACTGTGGTGTAATTACTACCTTCCTCACTTGTTTCTTTAGTAATTTATTTAGCAAACTCTATAAATACTATGTGGAAGTATACCTTGACAGGCATCAGAGCAAGTCAAACATAAAAAAGGCAATTCTCTTGCCATCTGGGAGGAATGACATGTAAACAATTATCTGCAACATGAAGGAACATACCATAGCATCGGAGGTAAAGTTTACAGACTAAATCCGTAAACCAAAGGTGATATTTTCACATTATTTTACTGGAGATGATTCTTGGGGGAAAAATATGACTTTGTCTGTTTGAACCACTGTAAAAAGAGCTACCATAGCCTGAAAGGTGAAAGTGAAGTCGTTCAGTAGTGTCCAACTCCTTGCGACCCCATGGACTGTCGCCTATCAGGCTCCTCCCTCTATGGGATTTTCCAAGCAAGAGTACTGGAATGGGTTGCCATTTCCTTCTCCAGGGGAATCTCCCTGACCCAGGGATTGAACTTGGGTCTCCCACATTGCAGGCAGATGCTTTACCATCTGAGCCACCAGGGAAGCCAGCATAGCTTAGGCAGCATATAAACAGCAAACAGTTATTTTTCATAGGTCTAGGGCCTGGGAAGTAAAGATCAAGTCTCCAGAAGATTCACTGTCTGGTGAAAGCCCATCTCCTAGTTCATAGATTTCAGTCTTTTCACTGTGTCTTCACATGGTAGAAGGGCTGAGAGAGGGTCTCACTAGAGTCTCTTGATAACTGTATTGATCCCCATTAACAAAGAGTTCATTCTTATGACCTAATCACCTCTCAAAATCCCCACCTCCAAATAACATCACACTGAGGCTTATGTTTCACCATATGAATTTGGAGGGAACACAGATATTCAATATATAAATGAATATTGAATAGGAGCTTGAAGAATTGGAGAATTTTGAAATGGGACTTACTAATAACATTTCAGAGAATAAGGCAAGGTAAATAGAGAATTCCTGGAAAACAAGAGTGTGTCACAAGAATTGAGATAAAGAGAGAATTAGTATCAAGGGGTCTTTAATATGGTAGAATAATCAACACCCCTATAACATAGGCCTCACTTTAGGAAATTTATCTTCAGGGGTCTGTCTTCATCTGAAGTAGAACCAATGTTATATATAGAATTATCTTTAAATCCAGGGTCACTGTGCCTGGGATAGACCCTATTTACACCTGCAGACCCAGCTTAATTATTACTAATAATTAATTATTATTTGTTTCACTCTCAAAAGTGTCCAATTCTGGGATAATAAATTTATGGACATTGCACTAAAATCTGACAGCAACATTAGGCATATCGAAAATGTAAAGGGATTTAATTTTACTACAAGTGTGTCATGGTTATATTTTTTAAAAAGCAAACACGTTATACCATTTTTTTAAGACATACTATGTTAGTTCATAATCTATGAAACAAAGCTTCTCAGGTAAAAGGCTCTTGCTTTAATAAAATTTTAGTGATAATCATGATAAAAATATGAATAGAAAAAATCATCTTGGAGATAGAATATGATAATTATAAAGGATTTCAACATTATATACTTAGAAAATTATATCTAAATTAAATCAGGTGGATAGGTAACAAATCAGGTGATGGCAAAATGGAAATTTTACCCAGGGAGCCAACTAACCCAAACTTAAGTGGATAAAACAAAGCTGTCTGATTGAAGTTGAGTGAATATGAACATTGGCTAAAAGTTACAAGGGCATGGGTAATTGTAATTATACACAATAGAATTATTGCCCACTGAGTACTGATTTCACTTGACTATCAGCCACTTTAATGCTTAGATGATAACAACAATACGTCATTTAGAGTATTGTAAATTACCTCAAGGGACTAGTATGAAAACTCTAAGGGTGAATAATGCCCAAGTGTCGGTACTTTGATGAAGCACAATAAATACAAAGGTTTCTTTTATAGAACAAGTGAGACTAAAATATAAGCACAGTGCATTATGTTTGGCATATTGTCCTCAACCACCAATTTTATATGCCTTGGAAATAAGTATCTTTTAAAATTTGCAGATGAATTCCTCCTAGAGTAAAAATCTAGTAGATGAGAGGGGAAAACACTGTTGATTCCATCATCCTCCCTCCACCCTCCGCCCTTTCTTCTGCACAGTGATACACCATCTGTTTAGGAGTTGCTTTCTCCCTCTCATCACAGAAGCAGACGGTGATTCACGGAGGGACGGTGCAAGCACATGAGGTTTGCAAGGTGGCTCTTTATTCCCCTAGGTAAAGACTGGATGAGTCAGACATGGCCTCTCATAATAGCAAGTCTGTCTTCTGTGATCTTTAATCTCTCATGAATATAACTAAAGAGACTCAGGAAGAGTCATATTCTGTACCTGGAAGCAGATTATTATGAATATATTTAGAGATATTTGTCTTATTTCTAGATGAAAATGTTAATTTAAGAAATTTCAGAATTAAGTGCAATAACAATTATTCAGACCATGCTCTGACGTCCAGTATGGTAGCTATTAGCTATATTTGGCTATTCAGACTTAAATTGATTAAAATTCAATGCAATAAAACATCCAGTCCCTTAGTCACAGTAGGTACATTTCAAATGATCAATAGCCACATGTGGCTAGAGGGTACCATTTTGGACAGCACAGCTATAGAACATTTCCAGCACTGAAGAAAGTCTTTTTGGAAAGCAATGGCTAAGCAGATTATTTTCTTCTGCTTTTATATTTGATGTGATGGGTATAGTCATATATGGATGACACACGAGCTGGCTCACTTCAAATCAGTCATGTGGCTCAATGGACAGTTCATATTACCAAAAAAGTGAAAATCTACAACTTATATATTTAGTTTAATTATTCAGTTCATATCTAATCAAGCTAAACTTAAGAGGTTCGCTGGCATTCTTTTGTATTCAGCTAAATTTAAATGATGGAAACTATTTTTGTGAAACTTTTTTTCCTGACTTACTTTCCACCAAACAGAATGAATCTATGCATAGATAGTGGAGAAAAGACAATATGTAGGTACAAATATTGATAGTCCTACAGTATTAGTATGCTTTATAGTGCTGAGGTATCTGAGAGTAAACCACAAAAACACAGTATTTCTAACTTGATAAAATTAACTGACATTTTCATGGTTTTATTTTTTGTTATTCTTATTAGATTAAAATATTCTATACACCTATGATAACTGTTCTTTTGTGAAATTTATATATAACATTACATAAACCAAGATTAACAACATGTTATTAGTTATTCATATCTTAATTTACATGACATAAATAGAGAAAATTAAAAGACAAAAATATTTCTGATGGTGTAATTTTTTTCAGGGAAAGTTCATGTGAGTCAAGTCTATAATATAAAATAATACACAGCTTTATTTGCTTGCAATTTACCACACACAGAAAAACTTCCCAAAATGATTTTATAAATGAAGGAAGAATAAGTTGGAAATTGAAGACTTGCGTATAAACAAGACATGGCACTGAAAAAAATATATGACTTCATTCTGAAATACAAATGAACCCTCATCAGAGGCCACAAAGGATGGGGATTTCAGGAATGTATAGAAATGTGATTTTTTCTATTACAGCTTTCTTGAGGCAAGGAAGAAGATTGCTACAACAGATCTAATCATATTTATGCACAAAATATATTGTATTAATAAAGCTGTTTTATTTCATTTGCCAGGTGACTTCTTATACATAAAGCTATACTTCTGAAATGAATATACTACTTTTCCTAGTTCCTTATGTCACGATGTTGGCTACATGATGTCTTGTTCTAAAAATTCACTTGTTCCATGTCTTTTAATGAAAAAAACATTTTAATTGAAATCCGTTAACGATATCACAATCATTATATAGAAATATACATTTCACTCATAGAAAATATAAACAAGTCAGCATATACATCCTTTTTATTGAAGTATAGTTGATCTACCATGCTGTTTACTTTCTTCAGTACAGCAAAGTGATTGATTTATACTATATGTGTGTGTGTGTGTGTGTGTGTGTATATATATGTATGTATATATATGGGCTTCCCTTGTGGCTCAGCTGTTAAAGAATCTGCCTGCAATGAGGGAGACCTGGGTTCAATCCCTGGGTTGGGAAGCTCCCCTGGAGAAGAGAAAGGCTGCCCACTGTAGTATTCTGGCCTGGAGAATTCCATGGACCATATAGTCCATGGGATCACAAAGAGTCAGACAGGGCTGAGTCACTTTCACTTTCATATATATGTGTGTGTGTATATATATATATATATATATATATATATAGAGAGAGAGAGAGAGAGAGAGAGAGAGTTATATTTGAGTATACGTATCAGTTCAGTTTGGTTGCTAGGTTGTGTCCAACTCTGCAACCCCACAGACTGCAGCACGCCAAGGCTCCTTGTCCATTACCAACTTCCGGAGTTTACTCAAACTCATGCCCGTTGAGTTGGTGATGCTATCCACCCATCTCATCCTCTGTCATCCCCTTCTACTCCCACTTTCAATCTTTCCCAGTATCAGGGTCTTTTCAAATGAGTCAGTTCTTTGCATAACGTGGCCAAAGTATTGGAGTTTCAGCTTAATTTCATAAGTCCTTCCAATGAATATTCAGGACTGATTTTTTTAGGATGGACTGTTTGGATCTCCTTGCAGTCCAAGGGATTCTCAAGAGTCTTCTCCAACACCACAGTTCAAAAGCATCAATTCTTTGGTGCTCAGCTTTCTTCACAGTCCATCTCTCACATCTATACATGACCACTGAAAAAAACATAGCCTTGACTAGACAGACCTTGTTGACGAAGTGACGTCTCTGCTTTTTAATATGCTGTCTAGGCTGGCCATAACTTTCCTTCCAAGGAGTAAGCATCTTTTAATTTCATGACTGCAGTTACCATCTGCAGTGATTTTGGAGCCCAGGAAAATAAAGTCTCTCACTCTTTCCATTGTTTCCCATCTATTTGTGGTGAAGTGATGGTACCAGATGCCATGATCTTAGTATTCTGAATGTTGAAGTTTAAGCCAACTTTTTCACTCTCCTCTTTCACTTTCATCAAGAGGCTCTTTAGTTCTTCACTTTCTGCCATAAGGGTGGTGTCAGCTGCATATCTGAGGTTATTGATATTTCTCCTGGCAATCTTGATTCTAGCTTGTACTTCCTCCAGCCCTGCATTTCTCATGATGTATTCTGCATCAAAGTTAAATAAGCATGGTGACAGTATGCAGCCTTGACATACTCCTTTTCCTATTTGGAATCAGTCTGTTGTTCCATGTCCAGTTCTAACTTGCATACAGATTTCTCAATAGGCAGGTCAGGTGGTGTGGTATTCCCATCTCTTTCAGAATTTTCCACAGTTTATGTGATCCACAGAGTCAAAGGCTTTGGCATAGTCAATAAAGCAGAAATAGATATTCTTCTGGAAATTTCTTAGTTTTCTGATGATCCAATGGATGTTGGCAATTTAGTCTCTGGTTCCAGCTTGAACATCAGGCACTTCACAGTTCATATATTGTTGAAGCCTGGCTTGGAGAGTTTTTAGCATTACTGTCCTAGCTTGTGAGACGAGTACAATTGTGCGGCAGTTTGAGCATTATTTAGCATTTCCTTTCTTTGGAATTGGAATGAAAACTGACCTTTCCAGTCCCATAGCCACGGCTACACTTTCCAAATTTTCTGGCATGTTGAGTGCAACACTTTCAAAACATCACCTTTTAGGATTTGAAATAGCTCAACTGGAATTCCATCACCTCTACTAGCTTTGTTCATAGTGATGCTTTCTAAGGCCCACTTGACTTCACATTCCAGGATGTTTGGCTCTAGGTGAGTGATCACACCATTGTGATTATCTGAATCATGAATATCTTTTTGTATAGTTTTTTTGTGTATTCCTGCCACCTCTCCTTAATATCTTCTGCTTCTGTTAGTTCCATACCATTTCTGCCCCCTATTGAGCCCATTTTTGCATGAAATGTTCTCTTGGCATCTCTAATTTTTTGAAAAATCTCTAGTCATTCCCATTCTATTGTTTTTCTCTATTTCTTTGCACTGATCACTGAGGAAGGCTTTCTTATCTCTCCTTGCTATTCTCCTTGACGTGGCAAACCACTTCAGTATTCTTTCCTTGAGAACCCCACGAACAGTATGAAAAGACAAAAATGTAGAACACTGAAAGATGAACTTTCCAAGTCAGTAGGTGCCCAGTATGCTACTGGAGATCAGTGGAGAAATAACTCCAGAAAGAATGAGGAGACAGAGCCAAAGCAAAAGCAACACCCAGTTGTGGATGTGAGTAGTGGTGGAAGGAAGGTCTGATGCTGTAAAGAGCAATATTGCATAGGAACCTGGAATGTTAGGTCCATGAATCAAGGCAAAATTGAAGTGGTCAAACAGGAGATGGCAAGAGTGAACAATGACATTTTAGGAATCAGCGAACTAAAATGGACTGGAATAGGTGAATTTAATTCAGATGACCAGTATATCTACAATGGGTGTGATATATATATACATATATATATATACATATATATATGTGATATACATATATATATGTGATATACATATATATATATATATATATATATTCTTTTAATATTCTTTTCCATTGTGTTTTATCACAGAATATTGAATATAGTTCCCTGTACAATTGTTTCATGTTTTTGTGAGGTTTTAATTATGGTTAAATTGTGATAGTCTGCTAAAAATAGAAATTTTTATGGAATATTTTTGAACTTATTGCTCTTCTTTTTCATACAAATTTATATACAGAGTCTGAGATATTAGTCTTTGGTTTTCTAAAATCACTACCAGAATACTAGCTCTGCCTGTCTATCAGATTATCTTCTCAGTGATTTATGCAATTTTTTCTCATTTAACTATTAGGGTAATTCCACAGGAAAAATTTTGTAAGCTTGACTTATAATTAGGAAACTGAGAATTAGGGAAGTAGATAAATTTGCCTAGTGGTCATAGGTAATAAAAGTTAGAAAACTCTTAAACCCTAGCTTGGAGAATTTTGAGCATTACTTTGCTAGCATGTGAAATAAGTACAATTGTGAGGTTGTTTGAACATTCTTGAGCATTGCCCTTCTTTAGGATTGAAATTAAAACTGACCTTTTCCAGTCCTGTGTTACGGCTAAGCTTTCCAAATTTGCTGGTGAATTGAGCGCAGCAATTTAACAGCATCATCTTTTAGGATTTGATGAAATTCCATCACCTCCACTAACTTTATTCATAGTGATGCTTCCTAAGGCCCACTTGACTTTACACTCCAAGATGTCTGGCTCTAGGTGAGTGATCATACCGCCATAGTTATTGGGGCTATTAAGATCTTTTTCATACAGTTCTCCTGTGTATTCTTGCTACCTCTTCTTAATATCTTCTGCTTCTGTTAGGCCCATAGCTTTTTGGCTCATACTTTTATTGTGCCTATCTTTGCATGACTTGTTCCCTTGGCATTTCCGATTTCTTGAAGTATTCTTTAGTCTTTCCCATTCTATTGTGTTCCTCTATTTCTTTGCATTGTTCACTTAAGGTTTTCTTATCTCTCCTTGCTATTTGGAACTCTGCATTCAGATGAGTATATATTTCCTTTCCTCCTTTGCCTTTCACTTCTCTTCCTTTCTCAGCTTTTCTCAGCTATTGAAAGATCTCTTTAGACAATCATTTTGCCTTTTTACATTTATTTTTCTTGGGGATGATTTTGATTAGCATCTCCTGTACAATGTTACAAACCTCTGTCCATAGTTCTGGCACTCTATCAGATCTAAACCTTTGAATGTATTTGTCATTTCCACTGTATAATCATAAGGGATTTGATTTAGGTCATACCTGAATAACTTTGTGGTTTACCTGCTTTCTTCAATTTAAGTCTGAATTTTGCAATAAGGAGATTGCCAGGAGAAATATCTATAGCCTTACATATGCAGATGACACTACCATTATGTAGAAAACTAAGAGGAACTAATAAGCCTCTTGATGAAGGTGAAAGAGGAGAGTGAAAAAGCTGGCTTAAAACTCAACATTCAAAAAACTATCATGGCATCCAGTCCCATCAGTTCAGTTCAGTTCAGTCACTCAGTCATGTCTGACTCTTTGTGACCCCATGAATCGCAGCACGCCAGGCCTCCCTGTCCATCACCAACTCCCGGAGTTCACTCAGATTCATGACCATCGAGTCAGTGATGCCATCCAGCCACCTCATCCTCTGTCATCCTTTTCTTCTCCTGCCCCCAATCCCTCCCAGCATTAGAGTCTTTTCCAGTGAGTGAACTCTTCACATGAGGTGGCCAAAGTACTGGAGCTTCAGCTTTAGCATCATTCCTTCCAAAGAAATCCCAGGGCTGATCTCCTTCAGAATGGACTGGTTGGATCTCCTTGCAGTCCAATGAACTCTCAAGAGTCTTCTCCAACACCACAGTTCAAAAGCATCAATTCTTCGGCCCTCAGCCTTCTTCACAATCCATCTCTCACATCCATACATGACTACTGGAGAAACCATAGCCTTGACTAGATGGACCTTAGTCGGCAAAGTAATGTCTCTGCTTTTGAATGTGCTATCTATGTTGGTAATCACTTTACGGCAAATCAATAGGTAAACAGTGAAAACAGTTACAGATTTTATTTTTGGGGCTCCAAAATTGCTATAGATTGTGACTGCCAGCATGAAATTAAAAGATGCTTGCTCCTTGGAATAAAAGCTATGACAAACCTACACAGCATATTAAAAAGCAGAGACATTACTTTACTGACAAAAGTCCATCTAGTCAAAGCTGTGGTTTTTCCAGTAGTCATGTATGGGTGTGCAATTTGGATCATAAACAAGGCTAAATGCCTAAGAATTGATGTTTTTGAACTATGGTGCAGGAGAAGACTCTTGAGAGTTCCTTGAACTGCAAGGACATCAAACCAGTGAATTCTAAAGGAAATTAATCTTGAATATTTATTTGAGGAACTGATCCTGAGGCTATGCTCCAATACTTTGCCCACCTGATGTGAAGAATTGACTCATTGGAAAAGACTTTGATGCTGGGAAAGATTGAGAGCAGAAAGAAAAGGGGCTGGCAGAGGATGAGATGGTTGGATGGCATCACTAACTCAATGGACATGAGTTTCAGCAAGCTCCAGGAGATGATGAGACACAGGGAAGCCTGGAGTGCTACACTCCAAGGGATCACAGTGAGTCAGACATGACTGAGCAACTGAACGACAACAAAAATCCGAATCCAGTTAAAATGGACAGCACGATCAATAGGGTTTTTGTTTGTTTTTGTGTCTGTTTTTATCAAAACTGTATACTGTCTCTTTGCTTATTGTAGGTCTATTATCTGTCAGTTTCTGTTGTTGGTTCTGGTGTTGATGCAGTTAAGGTGGTATATGACCTTGAATCTTTTTCTTCTACCACTTACCATCATTATAATTAAATGATTGGTATTACAGTTAATGGCTTAATATCCACCTTCCGTGTCAAAATGTAATATCCAGGAGGTCAGGGAGCATGGTGAGCTCTTGCTAAATATTTATGAAAAAACAAAAGTCAAAAAGACTGAATAATAAAGACTGAAAACAGAAAGGAGGGGAGGAGGGAAGGAACAGAGAGAGGAAGGAAGCATAGAAGAAGAAAATATTTCATATTCTTCTGTAAATCAAAAGCTAAATTAAACAAATAATGAAAGTTCAGATGACTGCTATGAAGACATATAGGAATATACTAGAGGAGCAAACCTAGATAGAAAGTGATATTTAGGCTGGTATTAAAAGTTAAGTGGGCTTCTTTTGTGGCTCAGTTAGTAAAGAATCCACCTGCAATGCAGGAGACCTGGGTTCAATCCCTGGGTTAGGAAGATCCCCTGGAGAAGGGAAAGGCTACCCACTCCAGTATTCTCGCCTGGAGAATTTCATGGACTATATAGTCCATGTGGTTGCAGAGTCGGACATGACTGAGGACTTTTACACAAAAGTTAATTAGGAGGTAATTCAGGTGAAGCCGGTGGCAGGGTGACAGCCTGAATTCAGGTGGCAGGGAGCCAGCCTGATCCTACTGTTTTTCTTGATTCAGGTAAATAATTTCAGATTTATCAATGACCGTAGTTTTATTTTTGAAAAGTTCCTTTGGCTTTAGGGTGTAAGAGACTTAAGGGGGTAAAGTGTAGATTTATGCCTGAAGGTACAAAGAAGGAAAAGGTCATCAAGATGGGGTAGAGATATTGTTATAGCATGAGAGACAGTCTGCAGAAGCTGGAGGGACACAGTGACTGAAGAGCAGTCTTTTGATAAGAGATCCCTGGGAATATATACCCAGACTTATTTCTTTGCTCACTATCCTTCTTCTACCGATGTCCACTTGGCTAAACCCAGAAAAAGACAGAAGGCAGGAGGATTCTGTTGAGACTCTCTGTACTATTGACTCTAGACCTCCTAGGTTCAAAGCATGTAGAGAAAGGGAAATACTAAAATACCATTATGAATTAGTCTTCTTGAGAAATGGCAGCTTGATTGAAGATGCTTGGTCATACTTCTAAAAGCTAAAGATTCTAAAGCTTAAAGCAGAAGATCCTCCAGTTCTTTAAGCTGACTTACTTGTTTACTTAGGGGATATGAGTAATACTTTTTCTGTCTATTGTAAGCATTAAATATTGTTTCTGCTGCTTCATTTAACAAATTGGATAGCTTTTCACTATTGAACAGTACAAGCAATCTCATTTCCTAGTGCAAATGGAATGATTCTCAGTTTGCCACCTCCATATTTCGCTTAATAAAGATGTGCTTTTAAAACATACACTCACCAAGTATTGAAATGTACCCAAATGAGTACTGATTTCGCAGTCATTTATTTATAGAAAGAAATGCCCTCCAGCCACCAAATGATCCCTTATAACTCTTAGCCCTCAATAAAGACCTAGGCTTTTTCTAGAACTTTTATCACTTTTCTTTATACTTTCAATTGTAAAAAGAGGTTTAGTTCAGTCACTCAATCGTGTCTGACTCTCCGCGACCCCATGAACTGCAGCATGCCAAGCCTCCCTGTTCATCTCCAGCTACAAGCATTCACTCAAACTCATGTCCATTAAGTCAGTGATGCTATTCAGCCATCTCATCCTGTCTTCCCCTTCTCCTCCTACCCCCAATCCCTCTCAACATAAAATTCTTTTCCAATGAGTCAACTCTTCTCATGAGGTGGCTGAAGTATTGGAGTTCTGGCTTTAGCATAATTCCTTCCAAAGAACNTACAAGCATTCACTCAAACTCATGTCCATTAAGTCAGTGATGCTATTCAGCCATCTCATCCTGTCTTCCCCTTCTCCTCCTACCCCCAATCCCTCTCAACATAAAATTCTTTTCCAATGAGTCAACTCTTCTCATGAGGTGGCTGAAGTATTGGAGTTCTGGCTTTAGCATAATTCCTTCCAAAGAACACCCAGTGCTGAACTCCTTTAGAATGGATGGGTTGGATCTCATTGCAGTTCAAGGGACTCTAAAGAGTCTTCTCCAACACCACAGTTCAAAAACATCAATTCTTCAGTGCTCAGCTTTCTTCAGAGTCCATCTCTCACATCCATACATGACTACTGGAGAAACCATAGCCTTGACTAGATGGACCTTTGTCGGCAAAGTAATGTCTCTGCTTTTAAATANTTTTCATACTGTTCATGGGGTTCTCAAGGCAAGAATTCTGAAGTGGTTTGTCATTCCCTTCTCCAGTGGGCTACATTCTGTCAGACCTCTCCACCATGAACCTCCCATCTTGGGTGGCACCACACAGCATGGCTTAGTTTCATTGAGTTAGACATGGCTGTGGTCTGTGTAATTAGATTGACTAGTTTTCTGTGATTATGGTTTCAGTGTGTATGCCCTCTGATGCCCTCTCACAACACCTAATATCCTACTTGGGTTTCTCTTACCTTGAACTTGGGGTATCTCTTCATGGCTGCTCCAGCAAAGTGCAGATGCTGTTCCTTACCTTGGACGAGGAGTATCTCTTTACCACTGCCCCTCCTAACCTTGAACATGGAATAGCTCCTCTCGGCCCTCCTGCACCTGTAGTTTGACCAAATAACTGATTAATGACATTCCTTGAGGCTTTACAGTTCTGTGATTTTGTTTCCTGGAAGATCATCTAATTGAAAGCCAGTGTTTGTTGCAGTGAACACTTAAGGATATCATCTTCAAATAAAGCAGCACATTTTAACTTCAGTCACAGGGTGATGTGATCTTGCTGAATTTCTAATTGCAAAGCAACTACATATGGTCTGTAGGTCAACTTTTAATAGCATTAGTATATTTTGGCTGATAGACTTGTAACCACACTGTTATCAAAGTGGTTGCATGAAACAGAGAATTGCAACTTAGAAAAAATATAGCTATTAATGATGCCAAAGAACTTCAGGAGATTACTTTCTAAATGTTATTTTTTCTATATTATCCCTTCTTTCGTTGTAGTGCTACACCCAATTAAAACATCAGGCACTTAACCTATACTTGTGAAAAAAGCAGTTTATGATGGGTGTGATCATGGTCCCATAGGTCCAATTATCTCGGTTGGCTCCCAGTTAATCCATGGAGTTGTTAGGGCCTCCTTTTAATTAGATCTCTTCCTCTCAAAGAACAATCTTTTATTTTCATATTTCACTTTATTATTTCCTTTACTGGAGCCCTTCAAGGTGGGGATACTTCTTTGAAATGTACTTGTTTGTTTGATGGGTAATTCAGATTTAATAAAGATGATATTTTTAACCAGAGTCTGCTTCTGAGTAGAGATATAAATTCAAGTCCTTCTCTATGAAAATTAAGTGCAAATATGTACAAAGTGGGATGAGGCATACCTTGCATATATTAAGTTTAACATTTTTCTCATTAAATCCCACTGATCTTTTTGCATTATCTCCCTGAATGTGAAAATTGACATAGAATTAACAGAGTTTGGAAGTTTTTTTTTTTTTTTTTTTTCCCTATCTGATTTATCTGTTAACTTTATGGTCTTTAAGGACATAAATTTATGTTTTAAATTAAGATATAATAAAATGAGTTTTAGAAAGGAGACATTTGATCTGCAGTGACATTTTGCCTGTTAAATCTCTTCTAGGCCACAAATAAAGTATGAAGGAAAAAAGGTTGCTTTGTCAGCAAGGGGTTTCCTTTATATTTGCTTTGTGGTAGCTGGAATACTCTTGCATTCTTTTCAGAGTTCATTAAAAAATAAATAAATAAAAACCTCTTTGAAATTACAGATTAAAATCTAAAATCATATTCTTTCCAGGCAACTTTCTATGCTGTTAAAATTATTGTTTTATGTATCAGTAAAATTTTCTATTAAATCCAGAATTGATACAACTTTATAGGAGTAAAATTTCCTTTGTCACATCCAGCATATCCTATTTACTGGCATAGGGTGCTTTTCCCTGAAGAAGAGGAAACTAAAGCATTGATGGTGAAAACTGTTGACATTACAGGAATTTAGGAAATTAGGTTTCATGAAGATTTAATTGCTTCAAAACTTTGTTATGTATGCTTAGCCTTATATAAATAAGCATAAATTTAAACTTCTGTTTGGAAAATCTGGCTAACCACACAAGATATAAATTTAATTCAATTTCTCTAATTATTTATGTCTTTAGTTGTATCTACCAGTGCCATTGGGAAAATATTTACACATGTAATATTTTCCAGGATAACAATGAACTATAAAAGTATTAAATACATAAAACATAAATATAAGGTTTATGCTAACATTGATTTTTTTTGACTAGGAACTTTTAGAAAGGTAAACCTTGACACCAGAACTTTTTAAATTCTAGTCTTTGCCACTGAAGAGTTGATTTGTCAACCCATGTATTCCTTTCTGTGTGCAGTGTAAGAGTTGGATTGGATCATTGTGTTGGTAAGATACCCTGGAGAAGGGAATGGCAACCCGCTCCAGTATTCTTGCCTGGACAGAGAAGCCTAGTGGGCTACAGTTCATGGAGTTGCAAAGAGTCAGACAGGACTGAGTGACGAACACTTTCACTTTTCACTTTCATATTCTTTTCTGGGCTTCCCAGGTGGTGCCAGTGGTAAAGAAACCACCTGCCCTGCAGGACACATAAAAGATACGGGTTTGAACCCTGGGTTGGGAAGATCCCTTGGAGAAAGGCGTGGCAACCCACTCCAGTATTCTTGCCTGGAGAAACCTGTGGGCAGAGGAGCCTGGCAGGCTACAGTACCTAGGGTCACAAAGAGTCAGACATAACTATAGCAATTTAGCACACGTGCCTATTCCTTCTTGGTATCAACAATCACACTCTGTGGCTATTTCTACTTTTCAAGTCTGTCCACTCTACTAGACTGAGGCAATGTAGTCCTCAGCCTTAACAATCCCTGCAGTTCCAGCTCTTTTGTAAATGCCTGACGATTTACAAAGCTTTCAAAAAAGTTGATAGTAAGAAAGGAGAACTGAAAGAAGGATCACTTTCAATATCTATGCAGACTGACTGTTCTATAGACAAGATTGACTACTATTGACATTCTCTTAGTAATTCAGAAATAGAAGAGAAAAAAGAAAAAAAAAACAGCTATATTGAACACCATTCAAAAGAATTACAACAGAATTACTTTATCCTAATTCCACCTTCTAGTGAATATCATTAGAAAGAGGTTACACAGACTCTGGCCCTTTGTTGTCAAGCTGGTCAATGTAACCAACTACATTCCTGAAAAGAACCTACTACGCACTTAAAAAAAAAAAGTTCAAAAGGATCAGTGGATATATCGCTGTTAAGGTAGGTGTGAATTTTAGTCTGCAGCTGGCATGAGCTAACAGAAAAGAACCAGAATCTACAGTAATTAAGTTTAAATGAAAAATATCTGAAAAAAATTATCAGACAAAATTTACACTATCTTGACTCCATTTTTCTTAGATGGGAAACTGCATGGAAGGTAAATTGCCAGGATATTGTTTAGTGATCAGTGATCAAGGAGCCCAGCGGTGGAATCCGAATAAAGAATTAGGCTAAAGGTTGCCTTAAATTTTCACATCTGCAGTTTCCCTATACAACCTTGCCTTTGGTCTTATGGATATCACCTCCCGGGAACAGTATCTGTAAGTCACTGCCAGTGAGTGTTTCAGTGACTCCTTTTCCTTGGCTGCTTTGTCAATCATACCTCTTCAAATTGTCACAATCTTTCTTTGAGTAGATTTCCACTTCAGCTAGGTTTTTAGACTCTAGATCTGACTTGGGAGTCAATTTATTTCTTTACATACAAACCACTGGTCTTGGTTTTAACCCTTAACTTGCTTGAAAGCAGTGTTATTCCCCTACTTTTGCTTATAGAATCCCACCCAAAAAGCAAATGACAACTACATTAGATGTTCAAAAAGCTTACTGAATAAAACCCCAGTAGTACTCTAACCCTATGTTACAATAGCTGATACCAGCATGTGTCATATTTCTTGAGGAAACTAAAATCTCCATTTGTATTTGGGTTTACTGTTTTCCATAGGAAACTTTAATCATCTAGCAGCACTGATGACTGATCCATCTCAATAACAGAATTTCCCAAACACAAAGGAGTTAGAATGTTAGAATATTTAATGCTGTCAAGAGCAGTCTATTTTTTAGATTCATCGTTCTCCCCTTTTCCTCTCTTTTCTCCCTCTTCTGGCTCCCCTTTCCTCTGCCCTCCTCAACTCTGCCTTTTTCTACTCTTTTTCCTCCTCTTTCTCATATTTTTTCTTATTTTTCTCATTATCCTACTCTCTAAAATATATTTTCCAAATTCAGATTTGTAGACTGCTATTAGAATTATCTGCACAGTCCAATTTAAAAAATTGTTCATAAGAATTGTGTTTTGACATATCTAGGTTGTGATCTTGGGTTATGTTACTTTTTCTTCTAATTCTCAGTTATGTCTGGAAATGATCAGGTACATTTATATTTGTGTATACATTTATATTTGTGCAAGAGAGTCTTCAGCACCTCCCTTTGCTATGCACCAGCTTCCTGCCTTGGCAGTATCATGGTCAGATGAACCTCTCTTTTTATGGACACTTTCAACAACTGCCACACAGCTGATTCTCACACAATTTCTACTCATCATTGGAAATGTCACCACTCGTAAACTACTCCATGATGTTCTGAACTCTAATTCTCCCTTCTGTCATTTCTTCTCCTCTTCTCTTTCCTCTCTTTTTCCTTCATTCCCTCTCTACCAGTAAATTATTTCTCTTGATGCATCACAATCTGAAAAGTCTCACTAGTTTATGTCAGCAAGTACAATCGCTGCTATTTTATTATTTTTAATGAACTAACTGATCACAGTACATGGGGTATGATCATGGGTCTTGATTTAATTCTTCACTGCTACCCAGGGTGTGGCTGTTTTCTAAATTTAAAACCTGAGCATTCTGGTGGGCCTCTAGTCTCAAAATAATAGAAAATAAATTGTAAATATTATTAGAAAACTCATATTGTTTTTTTAATTTCTGTTTCCATTTTTTCCCCATCTATTCGCCATGATGTGTTGAAACCAGGTGCCATGATCTTAGTTTTCTGAATGCTGAGTTTTAACCCAAATTTTTCACTCTCCACTTTCAATTTCATCAAGAGGTGCTTTAGTTCTTCTTATCTTTCTGCCATAGGGTGGTGTCATCTGCATATCTGAGGTTATTGATATTTCTCCCAGCAGTCTTGATTCCAGCTTGTGCTTCATCCAGCCCAGCACTTCGCATGATACATTCTGCATATAAGTTAAATAAGCAGGGTGACAATATACAGCCTTGACATACTCCTTTTCCACAAGGAAAAGTTATATGGAAAAAATTCCCAACTTTGTCTTTTCCAAAGTTTCTTAAATTATAAAGATAATTATTTTAAACACATTTGTTTCTCTTCTATGTGTAAATTTTAAAATTAATGGATATATTCTATATAGCAATAAGGAGAATATTTTTGTGCTGCTTCAAGGCTTTCTGGTGTTTTCGAGTTCTAAGTCATGTCTAATTCCTTATGACCCCATGGACTGCAGAATGCCAGGCTTCCCTGTTCTTCACTGTCTCTCAGAGTTTGCTCAAACTCATGTCCATTGAATCTGTGATGCTATCTATTCCATCTCATCTTCAGCCACCCTCTTCTCCTTTTGCTTTTAATCCTTCCCAACATCAGGGTCTTTTCCAATGAGTCAGCTCTTCTCATCAGGCAGCCAGAGGACTGAAGCTTCAGCTTCAGCACCAGTCCTTCCAATGAATATTCAGGGTTGATTTCCTTTAGAACTGACTGATTTGATTTCCTTTCTGTCCAAAGGACTCTCAAGAGTCCTCTCCTGCACCATCATTTGAAAGTATCCATTACTTGGGGTTCAGCATTCTTTATGGTCCTATTCTTATGTCTCTTCATGGCTACTGGGAAAGCCATACCTTTGGCAATATGGGCCTTTGTCAGCAAAGTGTCTTTGCTTTTTAATATGCTATCTAGGTTTGTCATAACTTTCCCTCCAAAGAGCAAGTGTCTTTTAATTTCCTGGCTGCAATCACTGTCCACAGTGTTTTTGGAGCCCAAGAAAATAAAATTTGTCACTACTTCCACTTTTCAGCCTTCTATTTGCAATGAAGTGATGGGATCGAATGCCATGATTTTAGTTTTTTGAATGTTGAGTTTTAAACTAGCTTTTTCATTCTCCTCTTTCACCCTCATCAAGAGGCTCTTTAGTTCCTCTTCACTTTCTGCGATGAGAGTGGCATCAATTGCATATCTAAGGTTGTTAATATTGACTCCAGCTTGTGAACTCATCCAACCCAGCATTTTGCATGATGTACTCTGCATATAAGCTAAATAAAGAGAGTGCTGATATACAGCTTTGATATACTGTTTTCTCAGTTTTGAACCAATCACTTGTTCCATGTAAGATTCTAACTGTTGTTTCTTGATCTACATATAAGTTTCTTATGAGACAGGTAAGGTGTTCTGGTATTCCCATCTCTAACAGTTTTCCAGTTTGTTGTGATCCTCACAGTCAAAGGCTTTAGCATAGTCAATGAAGCAGAAGTAGGTGCTTTTCTGGACTTCTCTTTCTTTCTTTTTGATCCAGGGAAATTTTGCAACTTAATCTCTGGTTCCTCTGCCTTTTCTAAACTCAGCTTAAATATATGGAATTCTCAGCTTACATACTACTGAAGCCTGACTTAAAGGATTTTGTGCATAACTTTACCAGCATGTGAAATGAGTGTAATTTTATGGTAGTTTGAACATTTTTGGAGAAGGCGATGGCACCCCACTCCAGTACTCTCGCCTGGAAAATCCCATGGATAGAGGAGCCTGGTAGGCTGCAGTCCATGGGGTCACTAGGAGTCAGACACGTCTAAGCAACTTCACTTTCACTTTTCACTTTCATGCATTGGAGAAGGCAATGGCAACCCACTCCAGTGTTCTTGCCTGGAGAATCCCAGGGACGGAGGAGCCTGGCGGGCTACCGTCTCTGGGGTCGCACAGAGTTCGGACACAACTGAAGTGACTTTGCAGCAGCAGCAGCAGCAGCAGTTGAACATTTTTGATACTGGCTTTCTTTGGGTTTGGAGAAAAAACTGACCTTTCTAGTCCTGTGGTCACTGCTGTGTTTTACAAATTTGCTGATATATTGAGCCCAGCACTTTTACAGCATCATCTTTTAGGATTTGAAATGCTTCAGCTGGAATTCCATTACCTCCACTAATTTTTTATGTAGTAATATTTCCTAAGGCCCATTTGACTTCACACGCTAGGATGCCTGGCTCTGGGTGAGTGAGCACATCATTGTGATTATCCCTGTCATTAAGACCATTTTTGCAAAGTTCTTTTGTATATTCTTACAATCTCTTCTTCATCTCTTTTGCCTCTGTTAAGTCTTTACTGTTTCTGTCCTTTATCCCTGCTTGAAATGTTCCCTTGATATTGCCAGTTTCCTTGAGGAGATCTCTAGTCTTTCTCATTCTATTGTTTTCTTCTATTTCTTTGTATTGTTCACTTAAGAAGGTCCTATCTTTCTTTGCTATTCTCTGGAACTCTGCATCCACTTGGTATATCTTTTCCTTTCTCTCTTGCTTTTTTTCTTCTCTTCTTTCTTCAGCTATTTATAAAACCTCCTCAGACAACCACTTTGTCTTCTTATAGTTTTTTTCCTTTGGGATGGTTTTGGTCACTACTTCTTGTAAAATGTTAAGAACCTCTGTCCACAGTTCTTCAGATAGTCTGTCTACCAAATCTAATCCCTTGAGTTTATTTTTCATCTCCACTTATAATCATAAGGAATTCAATTTAAGTCGTATCTGAATGGTCTAGTCGTTTTCTCTATTTTCTTCAATTTAAGCCTAAATGTTACAATAAGGAGCTGATGATGTGAGCCACAGTCAGCCCCAAGTCTTGTTTTTGCTGTCTGTATAGAGTTCCTCCTTCTTTGGCTGCGAAGAATACACTTAATTTGAATTTTGTATTGACCATTGGTGTAGTCCATGTGTAGAGCTGTCTCTTGTGTTTTTGGAAAAAGGTGTTTGCTATGACAGGTGTGTTCTCTTGATAAAACACTGTTATAGCATCAGTTGACAGTGATAAGTTTTATATATATATATATACTGCTGCTAATTCGCTTTAGTCATGTCCAACTCGTCATGTGTGACCCCATAGACGACAGTCCATCAGGCTCCTCTGTCCCTGCGATTCTCCAGGCAAGACTACTGGAATGGGTTGCCATTTTCTTCTCCAATGCATGCATGCATGCATGCTAAGTCACTGCAGCTGTGTCTGACTTTTTGTGACCTGATGGAATCTAGCCTATCTTCAGGACTACTCTGTCCATGGGATTCTCCAAGAAAAATATTGGAGTGGTTTGCCATGCCCTCTTCTAGGGAATCTTCCAGAGGAAGGGATCAAACTCATGTCTCTTACATCTCATGCATTGGCAGCTGGGTTCTTTACCATTAGTGCCATCTGAGAATCAGAGTTTTCTTAATGAACATCATTAACAATTATGCAAAGCTGAATTTGTGCCATGCTGGTAAAGCTGAAATGATCAACTGCAGCCTTCTTTGCTATTGAACTTGTCCTGGACATGACTTTGAACTCCATTGTACAGATTTGCATTAGAGGACATAGAATAATTGTGTTGCTCCTTTCTCTTATTTTTTCTTTTTTGTTTTGGAAAACAGATTTTTTTAAAGCTAAATTATAAAATCACATTGTGTTATGGGAAATCCTGTTGCTTTCTACAAACCATTTAACCTTTAGTCTGATAGAGATGTAACTTCATGATCTATAGTTGTTCTAAGGTCTAGAGTTGAAACATCTCATATAATCTGTATGGAAAGTTTTATATGTGAATGCTAATAACTATAACCCAGAGTAATTTAATTGAGTTGACTTCTGTCTGAGCCATGAGCTGCTCATTGCCAGGATCTTATATTTTAATTCACCTTGACTTTAACTCAAGTAAAACATTATCTAAAGGCAGAATGAGATTAAAGGGCTTCTGTTTTCTTTTTGTTGCACACATGCATGTGTATGTTTGTGTGTTTAATTGATCATTATGTTTTTATTTTCACTTTGGAGACATTGTCATATTTCACCTCTTTAGGAAATATAATATAAAAGACCCTATATGCAATTGTCCAGTTTTCACTATTTAAAGAGATTAAATTCTTCAGACCTACAATTAAACTAGGTTTGGGATTTAGGCCAGATGGCCTTGGCCCAGGACTTGTTGGAAGCATAGACTGAGTCTCGTGATTGTCTTCTGCATGGGGTCTTTGCCATTGGCCTTGACTGTATCTCACCTCTCCTATTAAATTACACTTCAATAAAAATCCCTTCTCATCCCTCTCTACTTAGTGTGATAGCATAATTTCTTCTTCTTTTCCATGGGGAAAGAGCAAATTAGCCAAGACTCTGTAGTCAAGCTCTTTCTCCCACATTTTGTAAATAATGACTATTAACAACTGAGATAATTTATAGCACTAGGCATGTGTGTCATGAGATATCTGTTTGGTCATGAGTTACTTTGTGTGGTATGCTTATATAAGCCGCAGCATGAAAGCCCTGGCTGCTGCTGCATTGGGAATACATTGGAGAAATATTATAATTATGTTATATATGAGGATATGTTATGGTTACATTTTGGTTATGTTGTGGCTGCTCCTATGGTGCTGCTTCAGCCAGGAATGAGATTGTGTTATAGCTGCCATGCCAGCAAGGAGAAAATAAACATGTCTGCAGCTCCTATGACTCCTCGCAACTCCTTCAAGCCTCTTAGTTCTCACCTTGCCTACCCTGGATTCAGCAAACAGTGTGAACAGTAAGACAATTTGTGCTGTGAACAGGATCAACAATACACTCTTTTTTGAAATTCTCTTTGGGAATCTCTTAAAAAAAAAAAAGGAGATGGGGTCAAAGGTACAATTATTTGGCTATATGAGCTCTATTTTATGTTTGGAATGAAAAATTCTATTGGCCTCAGTGGAATCATCCAGTCCATCCAGTCCCAAAGAGTTGGACATGACAGAGTGACTAAGGAATGGGACATTTGAATTCTAGCCCTGTATCCTCAAAGTTAAACTGTTAGTCTGATTTCCATCATTTATAGCTCCTAGCAATTAATTTTTTTTCACTTTTTAAAATGAGGGCATATAGAAATTTATTAAATGAATAAAACAACCAAAAATGATCATTTAAGGAAACCTGGGCCTAAACTCTCAAAACTATATTATTGTAATCATTAATTTAAAGTAAGCTTTTAGCAAGACCTAAAAAAATAATTCCTTAACTTATGGGATACAATAGGAATAAAGTAAAATAATTTTATTTTAATAGACTGAATTAGCTATTCCAGGTCAACCAATGGTGTTCTTTATGAAGTTATTCAATAACCCATAGTAAGCAGCTCTAGCATCATCAACTGATGTTTACCAATGTCATGCTGGAAAAGGCAGATAGGAGGAATTTTGAGACTCTGATGCAAGTTTGTAAATCAAAAACGTGACCATACACAACTGAAGAAGTGCTGAAAAATATGGTCTTAGATGGGCAATATTTGCCAGCTACAACATTATTATTATCAAATAAGCAGAGAACAGAACTTGTTGTACAATTACCAAGATCCACCTTGATCCCTTGGACAGAGAGAAAAATATAATTTTTGAACAAGAGTATCAGGCTATGGTTTTTCTGGGAGTCATGTATGGATGTGAGAGTTGGACTTTAAAGAAAGCTGAGTGCCAGAGAATTGATACTCTTGAAGAGTGGAATGGAGAAGACTCTTGAGGGTCCCTTGGACTGCAAGGAGATCCAACCAATCCATCCTAAAGGAAATCAGTCCTGAATGTTCATTGGAAGGACTGATGCTGAAGCTGAAACTCCAATACTTTGGCCACCTGATGTGACGAACTGACTCATTTGAAAAGACCCTGATGCTGGGAAAGATTGAAGACAAGAGGAGAAGGGGACAACAGAGTATGAGATGATTGGAGAGCATCACTGACTTGACGGACATGAGTTTGAGCAAGTTCCAAGAGTTGGTGATGGACAGGGAAGCCTGGTGTGCTGCAGTCCATGGGGACACAAAGAGTTGGACACGACTGAGTGACTGAAATGAACTGAACTGATCAGGTTTAAAAATGAATTTTAGAAACACAGAAATTGGAATTGACAGTCCCATTGTGTGCATCTGATATGGTTCATTCTGGTATGCATCAAAGATACTTCTGCAAAACACCTGTTGACCTCCTTGATAGTAACATCTGAGGTTATGGATCTTTTGTCTTTCTGTTATCTTTAATAATGAACAATGGTGAATCATAGAATAGAATTCCTAAAATTTTTTATATTGTTCAGACTTTATAACCTTGTATGATAGGCATTTTAATAAGGTAACTCATGGATGACAAAAATATCCATTTATCTTAATCTTCATAATACACTTGATTGTTCATTGCTCTAATATGCTACAATTTGGCAAGCATGTTCATATTCATCTTACTTATATTCCTCATCATGTTTAGATACACTAATTCTGAACTTACAAACTGTTTCTTTTTAAGCATTTAATATACTGCTTTACCCACAATAGGCATTTAATTAAATTATGAGTATGTAGATCTAAATCTAATTTTAGGCTACTTTAATTTTAGCCATATCTTCACTCCCTTGAGTAATGTAGCTGTTTACTCTGGCCTTCTGCAGGTCCATGGTGTTAATCAAGATATGACCACATATACTCAACACTTGTTGTTAATAAGGTACCCTGCTGAGAACTCCAAGGGGTGCAAAAGATTTTGACATGTACAGAGAGCCACGAAAGTGCAGAGGCCTCCTGTTCCATAGTCACTGGGACAAAGCCCTGGAGAATTTCTCTGTATGTGTTGATTTCTCATTAGTCGTAATTTCCCCCTTGTACTCTTTTACTTTTTTGTTCATCTTTATTTTCCTGGACATTTCCAAATCTAGGGCATATAGTTTTTATTTCCTCAGTTGATAGATTTATAAGATTCCTCTTCTGCATTCTCTAATACGTTAGACTTCCTGACTTCAGTTGGTTTTATAGTTCTTTTAGAATATACTTACTATGGATTTCAGAAAATCAAAAATGCTTTTTCACAATAAAGAAAGTTAAGCAAGAGAGATCTGCAAAGCACTGGACACCTATTTTTTGTGACAAAAATACTTATTCCTTTATTTAGCAAAGTGTTATACAATACAGTGGAAAGATGAGTTTTAATGCCCAAAATTCTCTTTTATTCCAACTCCAATACATTATTTCAACTGAACAGACATATACTGCCTACCTATAATATGTCAATCAGTCTCTTAACTAAGTACTGTAGGTTCATGAAAGAGTAAGACAGTCCTGGCTCTCAAAAATATTTATAGTCTGCTATCTCTGTAGTATAGTTGATCTAGTAAATATGTATAGATGCTAATTTCCTTCTCTATATGAATGGGATAATATCTGCCTCTTAAGATTATTAGGAGAAATCAAATGATTTTATTCAACTCTAATTATAAAATATGAAATGTTATGTTACTACTCTGGCATTTGCAAAGTTTCGGTCCTACAGTTAAAGTATTTAAAAATTTTAACCTTAGAGTTTCATTAGAGATTATTTGAATATTAACTTCTCATAGAAGGAAAAAGAGCTAAACATCCCAAAGCACATTGCAAGCTTGAGATAAGTGATTTCTTGCAAATCCCTTCCACATTGTAACAATGCATATAATTCATTCATCATTGAAAAAGTTTCTTCATATAAAATCAATTTTACACATATACTATTGTATATAATTTCAATATGTGTGTGTGCATGCTGTCACTTCAGTCTTGTCTGACTCTGCAACTCTATGAACTGCAGCCTGGTTTCCCTGTCCTTCACTATTTCCTGCAGTTTGCTCAAATTCGTGTCCATTGAGTCGATGATGCCACCCAACCATCTCAGTCTCTGTCACTTCCTTCTCCTCCTGCCCTCAATCTTTCCCAGCATCAGGGTCTTTTCCAATGAGTCAACTCTGTATCACGTGGCCAAAGTAATGGAGCTTCAGCTTCATCATCCATGCTTCCAATGAAGTTTGATTTTCTTTAGGATTAACTGGTCTGCTCTCCTTGCTGTCCAAGGGACTCTCGAGTCTTCTCTAGCGCCAAGTACTTCTCACAAATAAAATAAGGCAATGAATTACCAACATGATTTATGGTTTTAATCTAGAAAGAGCTATTCATTTTAGTTTTGAAAATAAATTATTGATATCTTTTTACTTATATCAGTTTCATCTGGTTAATGCGTTTATTACATAATTAGGCACCAGCATCATGCTTCCTTAGGAATTCTCAAGGATTCAGAATTACTATAGCATATATAGATTAAGTATGCTGCTGTTGCTGCTAAGTTGCTTCACTCGTGTCCGATTCTGTGTGACCCAATAGACAGCAGCCCACCAGGCTCCGCCGTCCCTGGGACTCTACAGGCAAGAATACTGGAGTGGGTTGCCATTTCCTTATTCAATACATGAAAGTGGAAAGTGAAAAGTGAAAGTAAAGTTGCTCAGTCATATCCGACTCTTAGCGACCACATGGACTGTAGGCTACCAGGCTCCTCTGTCCTTGGGATTTTCCAGGCAAGAGTACTGGAGTGGGTTGCCATTTCCTTCTCCAAGATTAAGTATACAATGACATATTTTTCTCTTCATAAATGTGTATTGAAAGCTTGGACTACAAGATTTGCTTCAGAAATGAGTTGACTCCTTCCCTGCCACAGCGATGTCTGCTCACTCACACACATCCATACAACTCTTCCAGCAAACCGCATCATGGAAAAGCCAGAAAGCTGGTCAATGAAGAAAGAGAAGTTCAGGAAGAAGCGGAGGACAACAGCATAATATTGGAAATTAGAAGGAAAAAATAATTAATAAATTTCTAAAACTAACAAAAATATGGAAATCTTTGTTCACAATTTTAATTTGTTCCCATGTGTGTTTTTGGCAGTTTTGATTGCCTGGCTGTCTTATATCTACACAAATTATGGCATATTTTGTGCTTTTTTGCCACGCTGCTTAAAGTACTAGGATAGTATCATTTTTTTAGAATGGTTAAGCAGTGTTGAGCTTTGGGTCAATGAATTAAAACTTTTAATATGTAGAGCTGATTTGAGAGTGGGAATATTGTCAGCACAAGTGAAGTAGGGAGAATGGAACAGACAGATGGCTCTGCTCACCCTCCAGTCAGGGCCCTATGAGCCAGTTTTCTTAATTGGATGACATCTCTCCATTAATTTTTATTTTAAGTGGAGAATTCTTCAAGGAAAATTGTACTGAGAACCAACTAAAGGATATTTGGGAGTATAGATATGAATCTGTATAATGTTTTTTTTCTTATCAGTTCTCCTTCGAGATTTCTTTGTTAATTTCTTTAGTGTTCATTGTCACCAGTACCAGACCAGAAGTTCTAAACTCCATTGTTCACTGCACACCTGCCAGCAGATCACCAAGTGCAAGACTGAAAGCAAGAGTAGAGCTGTGGTAGCTGTGGTAGCTTTAAAAATGTAAATTAGTTAAAAGAATTTAAATTAATTAAATAAATTAAACATTTGGTTCCTCAGTTGTACTTGCAATAAATCAACTGTTAAATAGGCACAAGAAGCTGGTGGCTACCATACCAGGATTGAGTGCAGTGCAGGAATATGTTCATGATTACCTTGAAAACAGGACAATGCTGCTTTAGAATGAATAACATCTCAGTTGCTTGCTTTTGAGAGGTTGCTACAATACTCCAGAATTGTTAACATACCATAGAACTGTATAAATCATATATTACTGGTATATGAACTTAGTGAGATTTTGTTTTTTACATTAAGGGCAAGATATTTTAATAATGGAAGGATTTTTTAAGCTTGTTTTTGTTGTCCTTTTTTATTAGTTTAAAAAAGTGAATCACTGTTACTTTATGCCTTGACATTTAAAAACTTAGATTTATATATTACAAACCTTGCTCACTTCTCCCAGAGAAAATTTCTCTTTGAAGTCATTGGGAGATCCAAACAGTAACAGGAGATAGAAGAATTGTGCCGGGGGCAAAACATCATTCCTTTTCATGTATCTATAAAATGAAATAAAGTATATTTGATTAATTGCCAGTCTATTTGGTCTGCTTCAGAACTTGCAAGGTACCTATGTTATTATGAAATATAGATGCTAAGGAAAACTGCAGTCCCTGAAGAAGGGGTGGGAATGTTAGAAGACAGAGGAGAAAACTTAGTAAAAACATAAAGGAAAATGATTAGAATGCCTAGTCTACTGTTAGCTGTTATAAGCTGGTGTTTTATGCAGAATTGAAGTGTTCCTTGTGTTCCTGCTAGTTCCTGTTTTTCTTCATGAATGAGTACTCATTCAATACAAATGCTATACAATACACTTAGATGTAAAACACATCATCCAGCCTCCAAAGGTTCCAATGTCAGTTTGTTATTAATACTACAGACACTCCTGCTTCCTTTTGCTAATCTTTATAGATATAATTATGCTCATTTAATTTTCATATATATTCTGAAACTTAATTTCTGAGCCTCCTTATGTTTATATTGAGTGAAACATATTTAGATTCAAAAAAACTAAATATATACTTTTTGTTTTAATGGATTAATTTCAACTGATTATATTTGTCATCTTTTGTTATAATAGATGTTCTTTGGCATTCTAATTTATGCTTTTATGATTTCTCTTTTCTTTCTTTTTACAGTGATGGCTTTTGGGGGATGGGGGTTATGGCATTTTATTGTCATGAAAACAAAGGCAGCTTCAANATAAAATAAGGCAATGAATTACCAACATGATTTATGGTTTTAATCTAGAAAGAGCTATTCATTTTAGTTTTGAAAATAAATTATTGATATCTTTTTACTTATATCAGTTTCATCTGGTTAATGCGTTTATTACATAATTAGGCACCAGCATCATGCTTCCTTAGGAATTCTCAAGGATTCAGAATTACTATAGCATATATAGATTAAGTATGCTGCTGTTGCTGCTAAGTTGCTTCACTCGTGTCCGATTCTGTGTGACCCAATAGACAGCAGCCCACCAGGCTCCGCCGTCCCTGGGACTCTACAGGCAAGAATACTGGAGTGGGTTGCCATTTCCTTATTCAATACATGAAAGTGGAAAGTGAAAAGTGAAAGTAAAGTTGCTCAGTCATATCCGACTCTTAGCGACCACATGGACTGTAGGCTACCAGGCTCCTCTGTCCTTGGGATTTTCCAGGCAAGAGTACTGGAGTGGGTTGCCATTTCCTTCTCCAAGATTAAGTATACAATGACATATTTTTCTCTTCATAAATGTGTATTGAAAGCTTGGACTACAAGATTTGCTTCAGAAATGAGTTGACTCCTTCCCTGCCACAGCGATGTCTGCTCACTCACACACATCCATACAACTCTTCCAGCAAACCGCATCATGGAAAAGCCAGAAAGCTGGTCAATGAAGAAAGAGAAGTTCAGGAAGAAGCGGAGGACAACAGCATAATATTGGAAATTAGAAGGAAAAAATAATTAATAAATTTCTAAAACTAACAAAAATATGGAAATCTTTGTTCACAATTTTAATTTGTTCCCATGTGTGTTTTTGGCAGTTTTGATTGCCTGGCTGTCTTATATCTACACAAATTATGGCATATTTTGTGCTTTTTTGCCACGCTGCTTAAAGTACTAGGATAGTATCATTTTTTTAGAATGGTTAAGCAGTGTTGAGCTTTGGGTCAATGAATTAAAACTTTTAATATGTAGAGCTGATTTGAGAGTGGGAATATTGTCAGCACAAGTGAAGTAGGGAGAATGGAACAGACAGATGGCTCTGCTCACCCTCCAGTCAGGGCCCTATGAGCCAGTTTTCTTAATTGGATGACATCTCTCCATTAATTTTTATTTTAAGTGGAGAATTCTTCAAGGAAAATTGTACTGAGAACCAACTAAAGGATATTTGGGAGTATAGATATGAATCTGTATAATGTTTTTTTTCTTATCAGTTCTCCTTCGAGATTTCTTTGTTAATTTCTTTAGTGTTCATTGTCACCAGTACCAGACCAGAAGTTCTAAACTCCATTGTTCACTGCACACCTGCCAGCAGATCACCAAGTGCAAGACTGAAAGCAAGAGTAGAGCTGTGGTAGCTGTGGTAGCTTTAAAAATGTAAATTAGTTAAAAGAATTTAAATTAATTAAATAAATTAAACATTTGGTTCCTCAGTTGTACTTGCAATAAATCAACTGTTAAATAGGCACAAGAAGCTGGTGGCTACCATACCAGGATTGAGTGCAGTGCAGGAATATGTTCATGATTACCTTGAAAACAGGACAATGCTGCTTTAGAATGAATAACATCTCAGTTGCTTGCTTTTGAGAGGTTGCTACAATACTCCAGAATTGTTAACATACCATAGAACTGTATAAATCATATATTACTGGTATATGAACTTAGTGAGATTTTGTTTTTTACATTAAGGGCAAGATATTTTAATAATGGAAGGATTTTTTAAGCTTGTTTTTGTTGTACTTTTTTATTAGTTTAAAAAAGTGAATCACTGTTACTTTATGCCTTGACATTTAAAAACTTAGATTTATATATTACAAACCTTGCTCACTTCTCCCAGAGAAAATTTCTCTTTGAAGTCATTGGGAGATCCAAACAGTAACAGGAGATAGAAGAATTGTGCCGGGGGCAAAACATCATTCCTTTTCATGTATCTATAAAATGAAATAAAGTATATTTGATTAATTGCCAGTCTATTTGGTCTGCTTCAGAACTTGCAAGGTACCTATGTTATTATGAAATATAGATGCTAAGGAAAACTGCAGTCCCTGAAGAAGGGGTGGGAATGTTAGAAGACAGAGGAGAAAACTTAGTAAAAACATAAAGGAAAATGATTAGAATGCCTAGTCTACTGTTAGCTGTTATAAGCTGGTGTTTTATGCAGAATTGAAGTGTTCCTTGTGTTCCTGCTAGTTCCTGTTTTTCTTCATGAATGAGTACTCATTCAATACAAATGCTATACAATACACTTAGATGTAAAACACATCATCCAGCCTCCAAAGGTTCCAATGTCAGTTTGTTATTAATACTACAGACACTCCTGCTTCCTTTTGCTAATCTTTATAGATATAATTATGCTCATTTAATTTTCATATATATTCTGAAACTTAATTTCTGAGCCTCCTTATGTTTATATTGAGTGAAACATATTTAGATTCAAAAAAACTAAATATATACTTTTTGTTTTAATGGATTAATTTCAACTGATTATATTTGTCATCTTTTGTTATAATAGATGTTCTTTGGCATTCTAATTTATGCTTTTATGATTTCTCTTTTCTTTCTTTTTACAGTGATGGCTTTTGGGGGATGGGGGTTATGGCATTTTATTGTCATGAAAACAAAGGCAGCTTCAATGGCATTTTATTGTCATGAAAACAAAGGCAGCTTCAAAGATCGGAGGGTGTAGAGAGATGCAGAAAGCACTAGTTTAGGCCTCTTTTACACAATGAAGAGATGCTTTCTCTGCCCCTCCAGGTCTTCCATTAGCAGTTACAGGGCAATAGGCCACTTTTATTGCCCTGATGCAAGCTTGGGGAGTTAAGCTCTCTGGCAGAAAGTCCCACAGCACAGGTTCTACCTCTCCATGCCCTCTGCTTCATTTGCAAACACCCACAGTAAAATAAGACATACACTAGGTGTTTAAAAGCTATCTCTGCTTTGAAAGGAGAGTACAGCCTCACCTGATTGAAAAGGGAAGGTGCTTTGATTTTGACTATGGACTGAGGAAAAGATATACATAGCACTGTGTCTTAGCTCCTGGCCTGTAAACACTGAACTGATCTGCAAGGCTGAGAAAGCTTCCCCACCCACCTTATATAACCTCTGATAGATGTCAACACCAAGGACAGGATAGAGAATAGGGCAACATGCATATGAATGCTTTTACACAAGCTCCAGAAGACTAGAACTTGTCCCTGGCTCACAGGCAATACCATGCTTGGTGTGGTGTTGTGAGGGATAACCTCAGCCAAACTAGAACGAGGGAGGTATTAGAGAATACCAGGCTGAAGAAGAAGGCAAGACAGTGACAGTCTGTCACTCTTCTCGTTACACACACATGCACACAGAGGTTTTCCATTGTGAAGCACAAAACAGTTGCAGGGATCTCAGTGTAGTGGTGGACTCTTCCTCTTTCCCACAGAGCCAAGCCTTGGTGGGAAGGTCTGTCCAGTCCTTGAGTAAGAGGAAAAGTTTGTTAGGAAAGATAGCTGAAAGAAGCCCACTGGGGACAGAATAGGAGGCCATGTAAGAGATTCTCTCTTCTTTACCTTATCTTATCTTTTAGTGTATAATTTATTGACAATGTTGATTAATACTTCCAACTTTTCTGTCACCATTCTTTGTTCCAACAAATTGATGTATTTGTTCAGGACTGATTTCATGGATGTGTGATCCAGGCAGTTACCCAGAACCCCACATGCGGAGGGATTCTATGCTTGTTTTAATGCTCAGCTGTTGCCATCTTGGAATTCTTAATACTTTTGAGTAAAGGGCCACATATTCTGCAATGGGATCTGCAAATTATATAGCCAGTCCTGATTTGTCTTACCTGGGCTTCCCTGAAGGCTCAGTGGTAAACAATCCTCCTGCCAATGCAGGAGACACAGGTTCAATCCTTGGGTTGGGAAGATGCACTGGAAAAGGAAATGGCAGCCCACTCCAGTATTCTTGCCTGGGAAGTCCCATGGACAGAGGAACCTGGAGGGCTACAAAGAGTCTGACATGACTTAGTGACTAAACAACACAGAACAATAAAATTTACCAGATTAGTCTCAGAGGCATCTTTTGTTTCTCCCTGCTCAAGTTCTACTTTTGATCTATTATTAAGCATTCTCTATTTACTTCCTAAATACTTCATATATCTAATTGCGTCCATCCTTCTCGCCACTCCCTTATATCAGGACAACATAAACTCCCACATAGACCATGGTGTATATAATGCATACATATATGCACACACAGGGAGACAGAGATTGACAAAATGATTTTCATTGTACTGACACTGTTTTGTGCTTATTTTGGCAGGGCATTTTTGTTGTAGAATCTAGAACTAACATGGAAGTGATGGGTCAGTGTCTGGTGTCTGTGACTCTGGAGTAGATTTATTCCTTAATTCATTATGTTTCTAAAGCATAACTTAAACCAGAGGATTGCTTGCAACCTAGAGGCATGTATAGTAAGGAATAGGTGGCCAACTTCCAGTACAGACATTAACCCTGAGTTTAGGTATTGTGCATATTCACCTTAAAATATGTTAAAGACATCTTCTAAACTCTGGTATTGAACTGGGAAAGATAATATTGTACTGTGTTTAATATGACTGATTTTGGAATTAAGTTGAATTGCAATGGTACCAACCTTTCTTAATATGATAATATTCTTGGCACCTAAATTACAGTTTTCTCATGTGCAAAATCAAATTGTAATGTTTATGTAATAGTGGTTTTCTAAGGATAAAAAAATATAATTGACAGATGGTAAGTGCTTCATAGAGGATTGTTGATTATGTTGTAGTATTTGTTGTTAATGCTCCTGGGGTGGGTGCAGGAGGGTGCAGGTGGATTTGATCTTCCTAGCTTCACAGCTGTTGATTGTTAAAAATACCAGCAGAACTTAAAAAAGGTATATGTGTTATATACTGCAGATGTCACTAGGGTCCTCCCCACACCCATATCGTATTATTAGTGGATAATGGCATTTAAAAGATGAAATTCTGTGTGCTGCTCAAGAGTCAATTATCTAGATGAGGGGCTCATCTACCTGTGTTTAAATGGGTGTCTGTCCTCTATGTTTTGATGATGATAACTGTAAATGAGAGTCTAGCATTTCATCAGCAATAGTACAATTTTTGTCATTGGTTTCCACTTCTAGAAAATTATCTTAGCAATAACTTGAACAGTCTGGGTAGTTTCAGAATGGGAAAAAGTTCTGAACCTCGCTTAACTACTATGCATTCAACAGCTTCAGGAATGAATTTGACTTTTGACAACAGCATAAACCAATTGAAACATGCACAAAATAAAATTGATCTCATTAAAGCTGTCCAAGCAAAAAGAAACCTAATTCTAAAAGAGTCCATATATTGTTATTGATTTAGGTCTCTATAATTCCTATCAGCTGTTTAAATCATTAGGATAAGCCTTATCAATGTATAATCAGCACTCTAAAGCTAACCTTCCTCTAAAATATAAATTCACAATTTGGGGTAGATCAGCAATTCAAGATTTTTGCTTGGATGTGCATGTTCAATACCAAAGAAACCAAAATATGAAGGTCTAATGAACTGGTTTTAATAGTTTTCTTACCTTCTTAAATGTTTTTGTTTTACCTGGTTATACCACATTATTTCCTGAACTACATTAAAAAGTTCACAGCATCAGTGCTAATGGTCTCTTTCTAATTACTGCATAATGAACAAGGTCTGACAGTGCAGTTTAGAGGTTAGACACCAAATTAGTGATTATCTTCATATTTTTATGAAGCAAAAAAATCTTGTCTTCCATTATAATATGGAAATTACACATATATACAAGTGCTTCATTACACGTGTGTGTAAATGCTTGTAAATTGTGCCTTTAGGATATTTCATTTAGATTATACACATATACAAACACACACTGGAGAAAAAAAACACTGCTAAATAATTAAATTCTCAAATTTTTTGTCAAAAGCTTCATTAATATATTCATTAATATATTCTCTCACAATATATTCATTAATATATTCTCTCACAAGTATATCTAGCACTGATGGATCATCTCTTTCTCTCCAGGGTGCAGTGTGATCGTATACATATGATCACAATAAAAATGCTCTAATGAAAAGCATTAGGATGATGTCATGTATATAGCAGACTTGTGCACCCTGTTTTTCAGTATAAATACATGGTTCTGCATAACATTTTTAGAATATTGTTTTTACACTTTGATATTTAGGAGGAAAATGAGCAAGTATTCTACCAAACCATGTAAGTCGGGGAGAAGGGACAATATTTAGTAATTCTAAGCACTTATTATATAAACTGTCAAACATCATAATATTTGTTACTTCTAATGCTGGTTCTCTAAAACACAGATAATCTGTTACCAAAGTAATTTAAAAAAATTAACGTGAGTTTGGTTATACACATTTTAATTTGCCCTTCTGGAGTGAAAATATTGCTATTTATTTTTAAACAAGTTTTATGCCAAACCGCCTTATTAAAAGAAGAATAGAGGAAACAATAACTTTTAGGAAAATGACCCTATGTATATTTGATATAAATTAATATACTTATGGAGAAGGCAATAGCACCCCACTTCAGTACTCTTGCCTGGAAAATCCCATGGATGGAGAAGCCTGGTAGGCTGCAGTCCATGGGGTTGCTGAGAGTCGGACACGACTGAGCAACTTCACTTTCACTTTTCACTTTCATGCACTGGAGAAGGAAATGGCAACCCACTCCACTATTCTTGCCTGGAGAATCCCAGGGACGGCAGAGCCTGGTGGGCTGCCATCTATGGGGTGACACAGAGTCGCACACTACTGAAGCGACTTAGCAGCAGCAACAGCATATACTTATATTCATATTTCTCAGCATTTCATTTTAGGAATTTCAGGTGAATTTCTGTGACTGTTTGCTTTGGAGACATTTTATTAGATGGCACAAACCCCTTTCTTATTCCTTTTCTGTTACCCCTATGTCTCCTTATTCTGTTTATTATTTATTCTATTAATTATTATTACTAAAATTAAAGTTTGCATTCATATTTGAACATTCTTTTCCTTCCTCCTAATAACATTGCCTTATAGTAAAGCATTAATAAGCAGAGTACAATACAAATATTCTCATTATATTCTTTGTAATTTTAAGTTAAACAAATAGACAGATGAGAGATATGTAAAGATAAACATAAGGCCAAATGAATGGAGACAGAATTAAGTAAGAAAAATGATTCAACTGAATATATCATTGTGTTGGGAAAAATGGCAGGAATGAATCAGTAGTATTTCTGAGAGGAGAAAAGATGAATAAAGATGTAGAAAAAACATTTAAGTTTTATAAAGAGGAGGCAATTGGGAGCCAGCGAAAGGATCTAATAGGGTAGTAATGTGCTGAGCAAAGTAAAAATGTTCTCCATATTGGCAAATCTCAGTCATTTCTTGCTGTGATAATTAATCAGGCGACTACATACTAACCACTCACCTGCTTTGAAACACAAATTTTACTTTGTGTGCACAAAAAATTACCCTTTCATGCACACATAAAAAATATATACAATTTCTCCAAGGGATGGAGGAGATATTAGATATCTGCCTTGAAGGAAATAATTATTATTAATTTAAGATTAACTTACTATAGATAGACTGTTAGCATTTCTATTTTATCTAAACAAAGCCATGTGAGGGCATAAGGCTGTCAGTGTGTTGGTGGAGGCTCTCCCACTGGTCCCAACAGCTGCTGAAATCACAAATATTTCAATCCTATTAATTCAACATGAAAAAATCATTAGCATTGTACTGAGCTGTTGGAACCAGTTCACTCCTGCTTGACTGATCTCTCAAGTCAGGTTAGGAAATCTGCTCAGGAGCAATTTACTTTGTTAAGTAAAGCCTATTATTTGGGTCACATTTTGTGGAGGTGTTCCTTTGCTTGTCTATGATCAATTTAATTTAAAAAAGAAATTGAGAATTAGGAACTTGAGGGGAGGGGCTTCCTTTCTGTTACAGATCTCTTCAGATATATACTTAAAAATTATAAAATTTTTAAATCAGTAAGAAAGCATGACACTGTTATCATCATCAAGAGTAATAACAATTAACAATTATTTAACCCTCATTAAATGGAAAGCCTTGGTCTAATCACTGAAGATTTGTTAACCCTCTTGGTTAACATGTCCTTATGGATTAGGTACTATTATTCCCATTCTCCAAATGAGGAAAACTAAGACACAGAAAGAAGTCAATTACTTAAAGTAATATATCTTATAAATCATGGAGCCTGAATTTGAATTCAGACAGTCTGGCTGTTGAGTATATATATTCACTATATATAGCTGAAGGGAAAAAATAAAACAAAAGAAAAAGTGAAAAGAAACCAAAACCTTTTTTACTACAAGATATTTACAAGCAACCTCATTTTATTTCTGTAAGTGAGGTGGTAGCTAGTAAATGCCAAAACTAATATAAGTTTGAGACATCAGATTTATAAAAGTCAACACGACACTGGTTCAAGTGGGACTAGAAGCTTTATTTCCTTTAAGTCTAAGTCTGTCTATATTTACCTTGGAAGAATAACATATTGAACAGAACATGATTCTTTATATCTGAATTTCTTCCTTGCATTTATGTTGCAGATAATAAGGGATGGGGGGATAATATGATAAAGGTTAATTCTGCATACAACATCTGTTTACTATATAAAGTAAAAGGATGACACACTTGACTTTATATGTAATTAAGTTTTAGTAGTAAATCCTGTGTGAACATGTGCTGTCTGTGATGGATGTTGGAAGTCTAACATAATTATAATGTTCAGTAGGAGATTTGTTGCATATCTTTTATTTAGTCATGGGCTTCTCTAAATATAGTGATTCACTGGTAATCCTGATTAACCTCTATTTCAGAGTCATGCTTTAGAGTCCATATTCATAGTTTAGGACATTTAAGTCAAATATAGAAAATGCCTATACTCATTTCCTTTCTCTCATACTTTTTTTTTTTTTGGTCTCTGTTTGTTACTTATGAAAAGTGAAAGTGAAAGTTTGTCAGTCATGTCCAATTCTTTGCAACCCCTATACAGTCCATGGAGTTTTCCAGGTTAGAATACTGGAGAGGGTAGTCTTTCTCTTTTCCTGGGAATCTTCCTAACTTAGGGATTGAACCCAGGTCTACTGAGTTGCAGGTAGATTCTTTACCAGGTAGCCACAAGGGAAGCCCAAGAATACTGGAGTGGGTAGCCTATCCCTTCTCCAGAAGATCTTCCCGACACAGGAATCCAACAGGGTTTTCTGCATTGCATGTCGATTCTTTACCAACTGAGCTATTAGAGAAGCCCTCTTATGGAAATGTCTATTTTCCCAGCTGACTTGAAGTCACATTAATGGCAGACACTGTCTTTATTTATTTATTTTTTTTTTTAACAATTTACTTATTTATTTTAACTGGAGGCTAGTTACTTTACAATACTGTGGTGGTTTTTGTCATACATGGACATGAATCAGCCAGCAGTATACGTGTGTCCCCCATTCTGGACCTCCCTCCTACTCCATCCCTATGGGTTTTCCCAGAGCACCAGCTTTGAGTGCACTTCATGCATCGAATTTACACTGGTCATCTATTTTACATATAGTAATACACATGTTTCAATGCTGTTCTCTCAAATCCTCCCACCTTCACCTTCTCTCACGATTTCAAAATTTGTTCTTCACATCTGTGCTTTTTTTTTTTTCTGTCTTGCATATAGGGTTGTAGTTACCATCTTTCTAAATTCCATATATATGCTTTAATATACTGTATTGGTGTTTCTCTTTCTGACTTACTTCACTTTGTATAATAGGCTCCAGTTTCATCCACCCCATTAGAACTGACTCAGATAATTTATTTTTTATAGCTGAATAATATTCCATTGTGTATATGTACCACAACTTCCTTATCCATTCATCTGCCAATGTNGAGATTGCATCCAAGTAGTGCATTTCAGACTCTTTTGTTGACCATGATGGCTATTCCATTTCTTCTGAGAGATTCCTGCCTGCAGTAATAGATATAATGGTCATCTTAGTTAAATTCACCCATTCAAGTCCATTTTAGCTCACTGATTCCTAGAATGTCGACATTCACTCTTACCATCTCTTGTTTGACCACTTCCAATTTGGATTGATTCATGGACCTGACATTCCAGGTTCCTATGCAAAATTGCTCTTTAGAGCATTGGACCTTGCTTCTATCACCAGTCACATCCACAGCTAGGTATTGTTTTTGCTTTGGCTCCATCCCTTCATTCTTTCTGGAGTTATTTCTCCACTGATCTCCAGTAGTATATTGGGCACCGACTGACCTGGGGAGTCCTTCTTTCAGTATCCTATCATTTTGCCTTTTCATACTGTTCATGGGGTTCTTCAGGCAAGAATAGTGAAGTGGTTTGCCATTTCCTTCTCCAGTGGACCACATAATGGAGTATATGTCTGTTTTACAATCCATGGTATTGTCCAGGCCAGAATACTGGAGTGGGTAGCCTTTCCCTTCTCCAGAGGATCTTCCCAACCCAGGACTGAACCCTGGTCCCCTGCACTGCAGGCAGATTCCTTACCAGCAAAGCCACAAGGGAAGCCCGACAATGTTTATAAAACAGCTGTTTTTAAATTTATGAATAAAAACAAAAAATATTTTGATACCTTTCAATAGTTGATATTTTATTAAAATTATCAATTAGTTCAGTAGGAATTTTGTACAAATCCCTATCCTGAGTCTTGTGTAAGAAAAATATATAGGCTCCAGTGCTTTTCCTCTCAGAAAATTACATTTTTATTGCTTTATAAGTAAGACAAATGATCCTGTAATGTTACCAGATAAAAAAGGTAGCAGCTTTAAGGGTCAATTCAGGAGAAAGACCTCTGGGGGGTTGTGTCATTAGTTACATTTTTAAGGATGTAGCTAGTCTCTGCATGACTGATTGGATTCAGATAGATGTGAAGAAGTGTCCAGTAATGGGAACTCCATGAGCACAAGTAGAATTGAGATTTTCCTAAGTATCTTTGAGGTAAAGAGAATAGACCTTACAAACTCTTACTTGTGACTCATGCTTGGGTACATTAAAATCTTTTGTACTAGCTATCTATTTTCAAAGTCCAAACCAACATTTATACTCTCAATTAGTCGCTACCTTAAAAACTATTTTGTTTATAAATTAGAGGGCTATTTTTTTTGCTATGGCTGCTTAGAAAAATACCACCACAATAAAATGCAAAATAAGACAGTTGACTAAAATAACAGAAATTAATTTTCTTATAGTTCTGGCAGGCTTGATTTCTCCTGAGGCCTCTCTCCTTGGCTCGGATGATTGCCTCTGGTTGTGTCCTCAGGTGGTCTTTCTCTGTGGCCCCACATCTCCATATCTCTGGATGTCCAAGTTTCCTCTTCCTGTAAGGACACCCATGACCCTGGAATAGGGTCCATCCTAATAGCAATCATTTTAACTTAAACACCTCTTATTTTCAAATGTAGTCATCTTCTGGGCCTTAGAGCTTCAACATACAAATTATGGGGGAATAAAATTCATCCCATAACAAAGCCCAAAGTTTGGCCTTTATGAAAATAAACATTCTGCTGCTGCTGCTGCTAAGTTGCTTCAGTCATGTCTGACTCTGTGCGACCCCATAGACAGAAGCCCACCAGGCTCCTCAGTCCCTGGGATTCTCCAGGCAAGAACACTGGAGTGGATTGTCATTTCCTTCTCCAATACATGACAATGAAAAGTGAAAGGGAAGCTGCTCAGTTGTGTCCGACTCTTAGCGACCCCATGGACTACAGCCTACCAGGCTCCTCCGTCCATGGGATTTTCCAGGCAAGAGTACTGGAGTGGGGTGCCATTGCCTTCTCCAAATAAACATTCTAAATATATTAAATTATAATAGCATATTAAGTTTGATTAATAACATATTAAATTTAATTAATAATATAAACTATATAGATAAAAATATTTAATATACTCAGCTATCTTTTATTGAGCATAATCTTTCAGCATATATACTAAATATTTTCAAATCTATTGAAGTGAAGTAAAGTGAAGTGAAGTCGCTCAGTCGTGTCCAACTCTTTGCGAACGCATGAACTGTAAGCCACCAGGCTCCTCCGCCCATGGGGTTCTCCAGGCAAGAATACTGGAGTGGGTTGCCATTTCAAATCTATTACACCTCATTTAATCTTTACAATTTCTGCATGAAGAGGCAAGAGTAAAAACCTCAGACTCAAATTCATGAAATTCTGGCTCCAAATCTATTATTTTTTATACTGTAGATTTCTATATACTCCCCATATTTACCTGCTCTAAAATGTTTGTGATTCTATTCAATCTAGTTTGCCTAAATATGTTTCTGTACATGTTTAATTATATATACATCTAAATGTATGTAATTGTATGTGGTATGATCTAGACTTGTGTGCAAAGCATAACCAATATTTAATTTATAAGGCATTTTCTGATTCCTCATAAACTGCTCCCTATTTTAATAGTTTGAAACCTTCCCTATCCTAATAGTTGAAGCTTAGTTACATAAGTTTTTGCAAGTGTTTGATAATTAAACTTTACAGTATATTTTGGAGCTTCTTGGCAGCATGTTGTGTCAAATTAAAGTAGTAAAAGCTGCCTGAGATTTTACAGCTGCCCTAATTAGCTGATACACTTGAACCTTTGAGAAGTCAAAAGCACAATCTGTTGTAGATATGATTTTTCACAGAACACTACCTGCTATTAATAAGATATTTTGGGTTCATAGAAAGTGTCCAAAACTGTATTCATGTGACTAAACAAGATATTCTTGTGTTTTAGCTAATCATGTTAATTAAAATTGCATATACTCTTAGCTTTAAGATATTTCAGTCTTAATCAGCTCAGCTTCAAAATAGATTTAAGAGCTGTGTTAGCAAGGAGAAACAGCATTTGATAGTCTTTCTCAGTGTGGGATTTGAAATGGAGCTGGCTATGAATTCTAGATTTTCTGCAGATTACTTGCTAAATATTAGACAAGTTATTTTCTTCACTTCCTCTTTGGAAATGGATGTAATAATAGATATTTCACAGACAAATACCAAGCATTTAATTCATGCACAGTACCTAGTATAGAGTTAGCACTCAGCACACTGAGCTGCTTTTTACCAGATACATATTTTACTGATTTTTCAAAAAATTACAAGAAAGCAGTGATAGATATCAATTAATATTGATGTCTAGTATAGACTACTAGTATGTTAGAAGATAGGCAACTGCCAAACTTCAAAGGCTGAGGGCACAGTCATAAGAGTGTTTCCATTCATAAATTTGAAAGATTATAAAACTACACTCAGGTACACTAATTCATTTGAGAATCTGTGTAATTCAATGAAAATTACTATATTCATGGTTACAGATTAATATAGGGAAGGATATATACCAAAATCAGCCAAAGAAACAGGCCAGAGTGCTGAATCTGGGAAAGTTTCAAATGCAAATTTTCCAGTGTCCTTGGATGTATCTTCATCCTCCCGCCATTGATATATGACACTACACAGAGAGTATTGCCAACCTGGGAAACTCACAGAGCTCTCTTATCCAGAGTTTTGCCTGAGGGCCCAATACATAGGCCTGATTAATTGATTGCCCACATGGTTGAACTCAGTTTACCCTGAATAACATGGTTGTTCATTCCAGCATGGCCAGCCCACTCATTTAGACTATTGGGGAATGGCTATAATTAAAATAAAATCTGGTGTAGTCAGCCTTTGCCCTATATACAGTCACTCCTATCAGGTATGACCTGGATTACCTCCCAGACACCAAGGGAAAAGGCCAGTTCTCTCTTTAGGCAAGGCCATATTATACACCACACAGTTATATTGTCTGGGTTGTGCAAAAAGTTTGGTTAATTTCATTTTTGCTGAACTGTTACTTTATTCTGTTGTTCTTCAGTCACTAAGTTACATCTAACTCTTTCAAACCTCGTGGAATGAAGCCAGGATTCACTGCCCTTCATTGTCTCCCAGAAGTGCTCATATTCATGCCCATTATGTCGATGATGCCATTCAACCATCTTCATCTTCTCCTCTGTTGTCCCCTTCTCCTTCAGCCTTCAATCTTTCCCAGCATCTGGGTCTTTTCCAATGAGGCTGACTATTCACATCAAGTGGCCAAAGTTACCTTATAAGAATAACTAAAATAATTAATAAAATAATGTAATAAATGAATGTAAAGATAAAATGTTGCTAATTTTCAGAGCATAATCTCCAATAGTCAATCTTTTAATGATGTTCATAAAGTTTTTAAAAATCCTGTGAGTTTGATTGACAGCTGAATGGCCTTCAGAGTGTTAATGTTACAAAGGCTACTTTTATATTATATATATATATAATTAATATTCAAATTACTAAATACTTATAAAGACTAAAACACAATATACTTTAAGATTTTCCAAAGAAATCTATTATGATCAGGATGGGAAATAGAACTATTTCTATTGATTATTAATTTGGAGAGCATGGTCATATATTCAATATCTTGCACTTACCCATTTGGGGAATGAATTCTTGGCACCAGGTTTGTAGACTGTATATTTTTAGTTACAAAATTAGTAAGTGCATCCATCAAAACTGATTAATATAGAGGAAGGTGATCAAAACAATTAACTAAAGGTGATTGAGTAGCACTTCTTAAATTTAAAATTGTGAAAGGAATAATTTGTAGCTACACCCTACAGAATTGTAAGGAGGAGTTCTAAGTTTCTAGCCTATTGATGTCATAGTTAAAGGGACATTGTAAGAGAAGGAAATATCCTCAATAGGATAATTATGTAAATGAAAACACTCCCTGATGACCAAGCTTATAAAATTATATGCAGAGGATTTTCAAGGTTAGATTCAAAGCCGTTGAACTAGGTCTCTAATCTATATGGTGATCATGGTCTACATCAGGGCCTATAAAGCTTTGTTTGTTTTCTCAATGGTGTAACCAACACCTAAATTCTTTTAAAATATTTAACTTAGTAACATACGTAATTTTAGGAAAACATATAATTTGTGACCCCATGGATTGTAGCCCACCAGGCTCTTCTGTCCATGGAATTCTCTGGGCAAGAATGCTGGAATGGGTAATCATTCACTTCTCCAGGATATTTTCTTGATCCAAGGGATCAAACCAAGGTCTCCAGCATTGCAGGCAGATTCTTTACCATCTGAGCCTAGCTGCTAGAGGGAAGCCCAAAATATATACGTATATGCTCAAATTGCAATTTTTATTTCATTATCAGAGATAGTAATTATCACATCTGTTCATGTTCAGGTAAAGCGAGCTATAAGGACAAAGTAGATAAAATACCAACAATCAATACTTTCATAAATCTTTTCTCTTAGATCACATTTCTTAGAAAATTTTGAAGTTGTGAATCACTTAAAACCTTAACAGGCTAATGTTCATATGTCTATACTTATAGAAACAAAAATACCAATTTTCAAACAAACTTGTTCTAAATTCAAGGACTTAGTTTTAAATGAACACAGATTGTACATATCAACAATTCAGCAGAAATAAAACATAAATTTTTACTTAAGTATGAAAAGGAAACAAAATCATGAAGATATCTGGTAGGTATTAAGGTTTCAGAAGTTTGTCTTTAGTAAATTTGAAAAATAATTGTTAAATGTTACTTTACTTTCACTTTGGGATGGTGAAATTTTGTCTCTTACCTCATACATGCTGGTAACTTAATAATTTTAAATTATCTTCCAAAGTTAATCCATATGAATACATCTAGATATTATTTAAGCCTGATCAAAGTTGATAGCAAATCTTATATAATAGATGATAATAGCAAGTTGACTTTTTAAAATGCTATTTCTTGAAACACTAAATATTGCATTTTATCTTTAAATCAGAAGTATATTTTGGATGCAAGGAAGAGAATAAATAAGAAAAAAATCTGAGTATATTTTGACTTCTCAAAGCGAAGTATACTAGTGCCTTTCCCTTCCACATATGGTGACATTCTTGAAAGGAAAGTGAAAGTATTTGTCACTCAGTTTTGTCTGACTAGCAGCGACCCCATGGACTGTAGCCCACCAGGCTCTTCTGTCCATGGAATTCTCCGTGCAAGAATACTGGAGTGGATCGCCATTTCCTTCTCCAGGGGATCTTCCCACCCAGGGATCTAACCCAGGTCTCTCGCATTGCAGGTGGATTTTTTTACTGTATGAGCCACCAAGAAAGCCCATGGTGACATTCTTATGTTCCATAAAGCAATAATAAAGCAGTGTCAAAGAAATATAGCAGAGTCTATTTATAATAATATAAAATATAAAATTTTATTTAACACTGATATAAAATATTTTAAATTATGTTTTTCAGAAAAGCATGGAAAAGAAATATGTTGATAAATAAAACATAATTTAATATTATGATAATACTACTTTGGGTTTGGGCCAAGGCATTTATAATATATCTCCTTTGACTTACTTTGGCTTTTACTTCTTGTGAATTATTGAAACTTGATTAACTTATGAGATATGTTTATCTCAATTCAATTCAAAGTGAATTTCCTTTCCCCTTCCATGCAAAAGCTTATATGAATGTTCACTGGGACTATAATTCATCATGTTGTGGCTTAGAAAGCACATTTATAAACTTAATATTGTACAGATAATTTACATTTCTATTGCATAAGAAACACAAAGTTTTATTTTATTAGGTTAATGAAACAATATGTAGTATCATCTGAGCATGTAATTCAAGAGTTTCATAGTCATAAATAAAGAAAATGGATTCCAAATCTAAAGGCTAAAAATAACCCTATAAAGCCATCTTCTCTGTTTTTTCTAGAACTGTAATCAAACACAAATTAGTTATAAACTGTCTTAATTCAATTCCAACCCTATATATAACCATAACGCTTGTGGATAAGAAATTCCATAAGCTTCCTTAGTAGGTTATTTCCCTATCTAAAGCTTTTCATTGGAAATAGATTAAGCCTCTAATGAGGGTTGTTCCCTCTAATTGCTAATTGCTATTATTTCTTCTTCCATAGATTTGAGAAACAATCAGTCATTCTCTTAGAAAGATTATTTTCTAAACCTAAAGATTTTTACTGAATCACATTTAATAAAACTATTCCTCTGTGGAGTTACATTTATTCATTCTTTGNGGAAATAGATTAAGCCTCTAATGAGGGTTGTTCCCTCTAATTGCTAATTGCTATTATTTCTTCTTCCATAGATTTGAGAAACAATCAGCCATTCTCTTAGAAAGATTATTTTCTAAACCTAAAGATTTTTACTGAATCACATTTAATAAAACTATTCCTCTGTGGAGTTACATTTATTCATTCTTTGAATAAATACATGCATATTTTGTGTCCATTGCTTTAATCACTTTGCATGTTCTAGGATATAAATTGGAGAGATCATGAATACATATATTCCTACAACATGAGGCTTCTCTGTTGGCTCAGTGGTAAAGAATCCGCATGTGAATGCAGGCAACATGGGTTCAATCCATGGGTCTGGAAGATCCCTTAGAGAAAGAAATGGCAACCTCTCCAGTACTCTTGCCTGGGAAATCCCATGGACAGAGGAGCCTGGCGGGCTACAGTCTGTGGAGTCACAAGAGGTGGGAATGGCTTTGCAACTAAACTACCACTATTAGTTATTTTATAGGCCTCACAGAGATGAAAATATATGTTAGAAACAAAGAGTAACTTGGAGACATCAGTGTACTAGGGAGTTAAGGGGTATAGCATTGTTGACCTAGATTGAAAGTAATGTTAAAGAATTAGGGTTACCAGTACTCTTGCCTGGGAAATCCCATGGACAGAGGAGCCTGGCGGGCTACAGTCTGTGGAGTCACAAGAGGTGGGAATGGCTTTGCAACTAAACTACCACTATTAGTTATTTTATAGGCCTCACAGAGATGAAAATATATGTTAGAAACAAAGAGTAACTTGGAGACATCAGTGTACTAGGGAGTTAAGGGGTATAGCATTGTTGACCTAGATTGAAAGTAATGTTAAAGAATTAGGGTTACCAGTACTCTTGCCTGGGAAATCCCATGGACAGAGGAGCCTGGCGGGCTACAGTCTGTGGAGTCACAAGAGGTGGGAATGGCTTTGCAACTAAACTACCACTATTAGTTATTTTATAGGCCTCACAGAGATGAAAATATATGTTAGAAACAAAGAGTAACTTGGAGACATCAGTGTACTAGGGAGTTAAGGGGTATAGCATTGTTGACCTAGATTGAAAGTAATGTTAAAGAATTAGGGTTACCAGTACTCTTGCCTGGGAAATCCCATGGACAGAGGAGCCTGGCGGGCTACAGTCTGTGGAGTCACAAGAGGTGGGAATGGCTTTGCAACTAAACTACCACTATCAGTTATTTTATAGGCCTCACAGAGATGAAAATATATATTAGAAACAAAGAGTAACTTGGAGACATCAGTGTACTAGGGAGTTAAGGGGTATAGCATTGTTGACCTAGATTGAAAGTAATGCTAAAGAATTAGGGTTATCAAACCATATAATTAAAATAGTAAATTATATGTATGTCATAAAGAGAAGGATAGTTAAATGAAATGAATTGCTTAGGAAGGGTATAATAATTCTCTTTAAGGATTTGTCATGTGAGACAAGGAAACGTGCTTATATTTTATTATTCTGAATAACCAAGTAGGAAGTTTGGAGAGATATATTTTGAATTAAAGGTAAAACATAAATTTACAAATATAGTTGTTAGTAAATAAAGGCCTGCCTATCAAAATAATGAGTTGTTTTTCACTACTACTTTTCTGGAAGTGGGTAAAAAAAATTGATAGTGATTTGATAGTCTCTTATATTATGTAGGCCTTAAAATTTTTTAAATTCAATTATAAAGTAATGTTCTCCAATAATAGTTCTCCACTGGAAAATGAACCATAAGAATGCTACTTCATGTACCCAGTTTACATTAATTTTCATATCAAGCATCACTTTTGGGAAAAAAAGTAAAAAGGTTAAAGATAAGCTGAGGTAGAGGAGAGATGGGAGGAGAACACTTTAGCTTTTCCTACCCTATCTATATCTATACCTGTTTACACACACACACATGCACACACACACAAGAGTGCACATAAATACACACAGAGGAAAATTTCACCTACAAAAGTATTATCTATTTTCACTTGAATTTTCTTTTTCATGGTTAAAAACTCACTATCCTATAACACATTCTAGTGGGAATTTTTTCCTCCATTAGTTTAATAGTTTTAGCATAGCTCTTCATAATTTTATTTTTGTTTTTTGGGAAATAGAGCCTAGAGGAAAAGACAGACGATGAACAATAGAGGCTTAAATTTCATTATTTGGCAGATACATTAAAAACACTAAGCTGTCCTCTTTTGCCCGTTTGTTCAGTTGTGTCTGATTCTTTGTGATCCCATGGACTGTAGCCCACCAGGCTCCTCTGTCCATGGGATTCTCTAAGCAAGAATACTGAAGTGGGTTGCCATTTCTTCCTCCTTTTTACCATATTTGAAAGAAGTTTTAAATGTAATGTACAAATGATTATGTTATTAAGCATTTTGGATTTTAAAAGGAATGAAAATATTTAAATGTATATAAGAAACGAGAGCAAGTAGACTGACACGTGAGTAGTAGCTTCTTTTTATTAACGAATATATTTTAGATACACAGCAGTCCCTAAAAGCCAGATTTGCTAACTTTGAGAAACTTGGCTAAAATTGTACAAGTCAGGTTTAGTTCTCAAAACATTTATTTAACACATGCTATGCTTCAAGAATTCTGCTAAAAATCAGATGTCAGCATGTATATGTCGAATACTGAGGGTCTTTGGTGTGCAGGAAGGGAAAGATAAAGAATTCAAAAGCTACCTCGGTGCTGTGAGATTATTTTGAGGTAATCTGGAGAATAAGTAGAGCAGAAATTCCACCAAAGCCCTGGAAAAACTGAGCTTCATGGAGATGGGAGTAAACTTTCATTACTATGAGAGACTCAGTGATGCAAATGTACTTCAAGGAAACAGAGGAAGAGCATTCTTGGGTATTCACTTCATGTTATGCCTTAAAGATGTTCATTTACTTCTCCACTTATGTACTCTCTGTATTTATGTGCTTCTTTTACCATCTAAATGCATTATCCATTACTTTTCACCATGCACAGTTTTCACCAACTTAAAGCCTTTGTCAAGCCTCCCTTGGCTCATCTCTGAAAAAATAAAGGTGAAAATCACTTAGTTGGTCCCACACTTTGAGACCCCATGGACTATACAGTCCATGGAATTCTCCAGGCCAGAATTCTGGAGAGGGTAGCCTTTCCCTTCTCCTGGGAAACTTGTCCCACCCAGGGGAAGATTGCTGGAGGATTCTTTACCAGCTGAGCCACAAGGGAAGGTCTGGCTCAGCTTTGCTTCCTCTCTACTAGGACCCTTAGTCAATTTTCTGGATTTTCACAATGCATCTTTTCATTTTCAGGTTTGATTTCAACTTATGTGATCCTTCCATGTTGCCTATTTTTCAAAAATTTCGGAGGGAAAATACAACCACTCTCCAATTATGTACGCCCATGCATTCCTTCTCTTTCCTCCTTACCCTTTTCTTCCTTTTCTTTTCCTTCCCTCTTCCACTCCTTTCTCTTCTCCTCCTCCTGTCCCCTACCCCTTCTTCTCCTACTTCTTGCTTTTCTTATGTCTCTCTGATTCTGTTTCCCTGTTGCCTGGAAATTTTTGGAAACATTTTAAAATTAAATAATAATAATAATAAGTTGGAATTAGGAGATGTCCTACCCAGCTCACTTATCTAGATCATTTATTATTACTATCTTTCATTTTACTGGGCTAGTTTAGAACTCTGGATGTTGTAGAAAAGTAAGAATCATAGAAATAATCCTTATATATAAAAACATTCATTGCTCCTATGAAATGCCATTGATTGTTGCCCTATTAACTGTGGATAGTTTTGTTCTGTACCTATTTATAAACTTATTTCAGAATCCCTTTATATATATATATATATNTGGCATATTGAGTGCAATGCTTTCACAGCATCATCTTTCAGGATTTGGAATAGCTCAGCTGGGATTCCATCACCTCCACTAGCTTTGTTCATAGTGATGCTTTCTAAGGCCCACTTGACTTCACATTCCAGGATGTCTGTCTCTAGATGAGTGATCACACCATCGTGATGAGACAAGATTAGAGTAATCCTAACCCAAACTTTTCCACTCCCCTTCTCTGTAAACTCCTGTACCTCCATCTTCTGTTTACAGGAAGAGGATAAAAAGACAAAATGAATCAGGTCCTTTGGGTCTCTTCTGCACTTCTTATGATAAATCAATAAACAGGCCTGCTGATAATATATATTAATTTTACAATAAAAGCTCAAGTATTTATTAATTATCTCTCTAAAGTTATTTGGTAGACAAGTTGCATGTTAAGTAAGTAACCCAAATTCTGCTTAACAAGCACAGCTCTTTTTCTGTAGTAGTCTTTTTATCAGCAGAGATTTTACTAATATTCCAGACAAAAAAATGTTTTCTCGAAGTAAATTAAGAGCTCATCATTCGAAACTGGAAAAACAGCAATTAGAAATCAGAGACATTCCTTATGCTCAATGCTGCAGCTACTCTTTTGATTTCCTCTGATAGGATCAAGTATGTTATTTATTAATCCTATTTTACACAATACACAATGGTTCTAATTCTTGGCACAATTGCTATAACTATTGCAGACAGGAATAATCAAGTATCTGTATTTTGCTTTATGAAATGTTTTTAAGGTTCCAAGCACTCCTTTATACTAGTGTATCTATGAAAGTAGAAGATATTGAAAGCAAAAAAAGGCAAGGCATACATGCTTAACTTGGAGTGGAAATGAAATGGAAATTTTCTTTAACTTAAACACCTCTCTAATGCAGACACTAATGCACATATATATTGATCTATTGCTTCATAGTATCTGTTTATTGTCACACTTGTCTGTGCATTATTTATTAATATCTTTTTACTCAGAGGAATTGGATGAAGACTAGACTTTTATTACAAAGAAATGGAATATTGGGGAACAGCACATTACACACAAAAGACATACTCAATGATGGATTAGATAAGTATATCATTTGCACTATAGCATCTTACAGTGCCATGTAAAGTACTGAGTTAATTTATTGAGTTGAAACCTAATTATAAGCTACATATGGCTCAACCATCCTATAAATACAATGTGTTGACTAATAAATTATGCATCCTCTTATTTTTAGGTAAACAAATGGCTCATTACTACATGTTCTTCTTATTAATCACCTCATTTTTAAATCATATATCTTCAAACCCAAGTAAAGCCACAATTAGTGTTTGTGAAGCACCAACAAAACCTATAACTTTGAGAAGGAAAGTATTGATCACTTTGGTAAAGGAGTAAAACATTCTGGAGTTGAAAGGAAAAATTTATCTAAGATAGCAGAGAATACAAATAATAGAGGCTATTTAACAGGAAGTAATTTAGAATTTTGGCCATATGCATATTGGAAGAGCTGGAATTCAAGGGTTATCTGTCAATCTTGAGAAATAAAAAGATGCCAAAGAACTGATCTTCTGAAAGATCAGAAAGAATTTATCTGAAAGAATTGTGCTTACTGTGACAGGAGCAAGTTAAGCATGCATTTGTTTCTCTCTGTTCCAAAGATACTGATTTTTCTGTCCTTATATCCAATTGATTCTTTAAGATATAAATATATTTTTCTTGCTCCTTCCAATAGAAGCAGTGCTTTTGGACTAATTCAGAATCAAATGCTTATGTCTGACGTGTGCTCTGTGCTTAGTTGCTCAGTCTTGTCTGACTTTGTGGCCTGCCAGGCTCCTCTGTCTATGGGAATTCTCCAGGCCAGAATACTGGAGTGAGTTGCCATGCCCTTTTCCAGGGGATCTTCCTAACCCAGGGTTCAAACCCAGGTCTCCCACATTGCAGATGGATTCTTTACCTACTGAGCCACCGGGGAAGCCCAAGAATACTGGAGTGGGTAACCTATCCCTCCAGGAGATCTTTTCAACCTAGGAATCAGACTGGGGTTTCCTGCATCGCAGGCGGATTTTTTACCAGCTGAGCTAGGAGGGAAGTCCATATCTGACTTAGTTACACTAAATTAGTGTGTTAATGGATGGGGAGATATAGTAACAATGAGTTGATTGTAAATAATTTTAAGAGTTTGAAATTCTGATGTTTCCTTGGTTCTCAGGAAAAGATGATGTTATTTAACTTTCAAAGAAAACTGACTTAGAATAAAAGTGGTTGATTTTGTTTTTACATTATCTTAATTAAATAATTCAAGCTGTATGAAATGCAAAATCTTATATTTATTATAACTTTCAGTGCATAATCACTAATATAATCTCAATCTAAGAGATAATGTGATTAAAACAGAAACAGGTTGCTTGAACACCTAGGTAAGCCAGACAAGATAAATGATAGAGAGATAGGAAGAATACCTAGATAGTCATGTATCATTTATTTATTGATTTATTAGGGTTTTCACTTCCATTACTTATTGCACCATTGGGTGTTAAACTCTTGCTGTTCCTATTAAATAACATTTTTTAAAAATATAGCATTAATAAGCAATATCCTTTTCTTTATGCCCAACATCTATATCCTAATATAAATTTATAATTTTATTTATATTATACAGCATAGTGAGCCATCCATTGCCTAAGAATCTGATTTAACCTTAAAAATAAATTAATTTTATAACATTCAGAATAAATTATAGGATGATGAATCAAGAATCAAAGTAACTGATTGATTATTTGTGGGCTATAAGATGTTGTGGGCTATAAGTGTTTCAATAAGTCCCCCAAACCTCTTATCTCACAGATTTATTTTACCTTCTGCAACTTGATTTACACTAGTAGCTGGTTATAGACATCAAAACACAACCATGTACACAAAAGAAGGGAAGGAATTTAAGATAAAAAAGAAAAGTGAAATCCATTTTTATTTCAACAAGATTATTTAAGTAACTTTAAATCTATATATTCTTATAAGCACACATTGTGCCATCTGTTTGTTCCTCATCAGATCTTCAATTCTTATTAAGCAGTGGAGATATTAAGATAACATACACTATTTCTTTCCCTCTTATTTGCAAAAGTTCATATTTGTTCAATTAGTGATAATATATTTATTTTCTGTTCTTTTTTTTTTCCCCTTAAAGAATTGACATTTTATTCTTTATATTTATTTGTTTATTTTTGGCTGCTCCATGGGACATGTAAAACTTCCCAACCAGGAAATGAACCCTTGCCCCTTGCAGTAAGAGTGAAGTCTTAACCACTGCACCACCAAGGAAGTCCATATCCTCTTTCTAGTCCATAATTTAGAGTAGCATAGCACATCTTTCTGAGAACAATGTACTATGAGAATCAGATCAAAATTTCAGGGGAGAGAGAGAAAGTCCCTGTTAGGGAAGGACATTTGAACATAATCTCGAGACTGGATTGGTGTGAACTGGGTAAAAAGGAGAGGTGCCTACCCTTCTCCATACCACTGTTAGTACTGAGGGCACACAGGTCTACAGTCTTTGAAAGGACCTGCAGTCAGCCCTTACCCTGAGAATATGGAAGACCAACTCTGTTCATTATACTAAGCCATTTTATATAAAGCACTTAAGCATATGTGGATTTTGGTATTAGCGGGGTCTCTTGAAACCAGTTTCCCACAGATAGCAAGAGATGACTATACTCATTTATAGTTATGATTAGCTACATAAAGGATATATATATATATATACATACACACACACACACACACATATATATAGCTTTATCAGAAATATTTAAAAGCTATTTCATAAATAATCTGAAAGAATAATCCAAATATTCCAACATCATAATTTAAACACGGCTTATAATGTTAGCAGGCTTCCCAAGTGGAGCTAGTGGTGCTAATGGTAAAGTTTCTGCAGCAGATACAAGAGACGTGAGTTCAGCTCCTGGGTCAGGAAGGTAGGAAAAGTCACCCCTCTCTAGTATTCTTGCCTGGAAAATTCTATGGAGGCTGGAGGGCTACAGTCCATGGGGCTGCGAGAGTCAGATGTGACTGAGCACAAACATAATGTTAGCTCCTCATCCTTAACCTTTTTTAGCTAATCTGAACAGTGATCATAAATTTCTTACAAAAGTAATGAGCAACGATGACATCAGAGAAGAAAATATAAAAGCAGGAAATAAAATGCTATATTAAAGAATAGGAAACATAATAAAGAAAAAATCAAATTTAATAAGAACCTTTCCCTGGTTATCACACAAAAATAATATCACCTATTTCCAGTAATAAAATTTGGATAATCTATTTCAATTAAGTGTCAGGATAAGTTAATTTCATGTTACTAGTATATTTTTTTCTGAAATAATCCAAAACACTTAATGAGACACAGCTATACAAGATGGAATCTTGTCCTAATTTCTTTGGTTGCACAAGCAACTAGAGAATAGGAGACAGCAGAACATTATCAACCCTTATTTTTTGTAGAAAACAATCCGATTCATTACTTTTGGAATATTTCATTCTTGGTTTTTATGTAGTTCTTCAGATTTGTAGTAGTTATAGAAGATAAATAATTAATAGAAAGGGCATGTCATATCTTACCATCAAAAAATTTAAATATGTTCAAGCATCATGACCCGCTTACTATGGGTCTTCCATAGGGTAATATGATGAATTAATTTAGCAGTTCCAGTTGCTCTTCTTTGGTTATACTCCTTAACTGTTCTAAGGCCAACTGAAACTTGGAATAGCCAGCAAGTATGGTTTTTCCAGTGGTCATGTATGGATATGAGAGTTGGACTGTGAAGAAAGCTGAGCACTAAAGAATTGATGTTTTTGAACTGTGGTGGTGGAGAAGACTCTTGAGAGTCCCTTGGACTGCAAGGAGATCCAACCAGTCCATTCTGAAGGAGATCAGCCCTGGGTGTTCTTTGGAAGGAATGATGCTGAAGCTGAAACTCCAGTACTTTGGCCACCTCATGCGAAGAGTTGACTCATTGGAAAAGACTCTGATGCTGGGAGGGATTGGGGGAAGAAGAGAAGGGGACGACAGAGGATGAGATGGCTGGAAGGCATCACCAACTCGATGAACATGAGTTTGGGTGAACTCTGAGAGTTGGTGATGGACAGGGAGGCCTGGAGTGCTGCGATTCATGGGGTCTCAAAGAGTCGGACATGACTGAGTGACTGAACTGAACTGATACTTCTGTTATATTTCAGTTTGCCCTCCTTTTTTCTTTTTTTAAGTTGATAGTTTACAACTCAAAATAATTTTTTTCTTGTGAAAGTGAATGCAATAAGTGAATAATAGATTCCCAGGCTTGGCCATGAACTCATTCATTCATTTAGTCACAGATTCATTTGAGTCTTTATTAATATTACCTCAGTGAGAATTTCCCTTGGCATTCAATACAAAATTTCAAAACCTGCAACAAATACTTATTATCTATATCTTTTGCTTTATTTTTCCTAATGATGTGTAATATTTCCTATTTTTACTTATTTATTATGTCTATTGTCTCTCTTTCCCAGTAGAAAATAAAAGTCGTAAGGGCAAAATTGTGTCAGTGTTTTAACTGCTGTTTCTCTATAGCTGGGTTTCTCTTGTGACTCAGCTGGTAAAGAATCTGACTACAATGAGAGAGACATGGGTTCAATCCCTAGGTTTGGAAGATTCCCTGGAGAAGGGAAAGGCTACTTACTCCAGTATTCTGGCTTGGAGAATTCCATGGACTGTAGAGTTCCTGGGGTTGCAAAGAGTTGGACACGACTGAGTGACTTTCACTTCTCTATGGCCAGAATAAGGCCCATAATTGATGCTCAATAAGTAAATGATAATAGGGTTCTCTTGTGTTCTCAAAAAAATAAAACTAAGTACAACCATACAACAAATCACCCAGGTTAACCAGAGGTGTTAAGTGTTGTATTTGTTATACTGAGGTAGAACCCACTGGTTAGAGAATGGAGCCATGCCTACCATCATTAAAATGGATTTTGTGAAAGATAATATATGCTATTTTTACCCTCCACAACAACTCTGTGAAATGATGAGGAAACTGAAGCTCAGAAGTTTTAGACAAAAAACTTGAATTCACATAATAGCAAGGAAAAGAATGAGAGTTGGGTTTCCATTTCTTTCTCCATAGTTCACATTATTCATCATGAAATAAAACAAAACAAAACCTCTCATTTTAATTATCCCTTATTCTTTCTGTTACTCTTTCCTGGTAATGCTAATGCTTTACTAGATCATTGGGAAAGAGAGAGAGAAGCACTGAGGAGATGGAAATGGAAAGGATAAAGTTCAGAGATCCCAAGAGGAATGGTTGGTAGAATTTTATTGTGGTTAAGTAGTCTGTATCTGACTGTTTTTCAGCATTTATTTTTGAAATACAGAAAGTGCATAAAACAAGTTTATTTGAAAACAGTTTACAACTGGCAGCTAATGTTTGTGATCTTGATCCTATTTGTAAACTTATCAGACAGTTAAGTCTGTGTTCATTGACTTCTTATTTTATAACAATGCTTCTTATTTTATGGAACTCAGTATAATGCGTTCTTTAGCCTTGCCAGCACAACTCTGCATTTAGAAGCAGCTGAATCCATTTTATGTGATCTCCATTAGGAACATAAGAAATACTATGTTTGGATCTTTTATAAACATATATTTCTATTTTGGGTGCATGCAAGACCTTTATTACGTGAAAATCCATGATTTATTTTAAAAACACAACCATATGATATGAAAGATGTCCTATCAGAAGAACAAATGTCATCATTTATCTCTTCATGACCTTCATCATTTCCCTTCCGAAATTAGAATGATTCAAGTGTTTCTAGGTTATTAATGATAAAGAAATGTACAATGACTAGGACAACTTGAAAGTAAATAATCTTTAAAAAAAAAAAAAAAAAAAAAAAACCAAGTTACTGAATGGGTAAATAACCTATTGAAATTAAATACAAAGTTTAAAAAGTTAATTTATACTGCTCCTGATTATGAACCATTTTTATTGACCCAAAATGGTAATGTAAGATATAATTTACCTAACCATACATAAATAGGGATTCATAGTTGAATCTCTTCATAGTAATAATTTTATTAACTAATGTCTTACCTGACTTTTATCTCACTGACTGGAAACATTATTCCAGAAAGAGTTAAAGATATATAATATTAATATAGCATTTAATTCATGTTTATGTAATTTATTTTCATGCTGTGTTTAGTCTCTCTTCTACTGATTAGACAAAGGAGGCTGTGATACAGCCTTTAAAATCCAGAAGGGAATTCACATTTTTTTGGCAATATTTAATTCAACTTTATTGTCTGGTGAGTGAAGTAACTTGTAGTTTNAATATTAATATAGCATTTAATTCATGTTTATGTAATTTATTTTCATGCTGTGTTTAGTCTCTCTTCTACTGATTAGACAAAGGAGGCTGTGATACAGCCTTTAAAATCCAGAAGGGAATTCACATTTTTTTGGCAATATTTAATTCAACTTTATTGTCTGGTGAGTGAAGTAACTTGTAGTTTACATAGATTAGCAGGACAACTTTTTATTTACAATAAGAGTAATTCCTCAAGGGAGATATCTTTGGAAATATATTTTGATTTAATATATTATTAAAGTAACTTAGAAAAGTGGCACATGACTTGTCTTTTTCATTCATGAATGGCAATGGCCTCCCTATATTATTATTAGATAATAGGTATTAGGTAAAATGATTAAATACATAAAGCCTCTGCTCATGGAAAACAAATGATTAAAAATACTGCTTCTGAGATTGTATAATATGATTTTATTAAACAGCCTAGTTCATATTCAGTATTGGTGAATGGTTTATGTTTTCCTTTTGAAAGCTGAAATTTATTATTTTGAAAACTATGATGAGTAAGCTCAAAATAATATGAATCAAGTAACAATATTTGCTTTTCATCAACACAGTCATTTTCTATACATATAGAGACACACATATGTGAATAGCCTTCATGTTTACAACATTCAATTAGTTTTTACTTGAATGATAGGATCAAAATAATTTTTCTAATAAAAAAACATATTTCAGCTTTTTGATGTAGCTGACTTTGTGTGTCTGACTTATATAAATCATGCCGAAGGGGCCACCCAAAATGGATAGGTCATGGTGGAGAGGTCTGACATAATGTGGTCCACTGGAGAAGGCAATCACAAACCACAAATCTCAAACCATGCCTTGAGAACCCCATGAACAGTATGAAAAGGCAAAATGATAGGAAACTGAAAGAGGAACTCCCCAGGTCAGTAGGTGCCCAATATGCTACTGGAGATCAGTGGAGAAATAACTCCAAAAAGAATGAAAGGATGGAGCCAAAGCAAAAACAATACCCAGTTGTGGATGNAGATGACAGCCACCCTTATGGCAGCAAGTGAAGAGGAACTAAAGAGCCTCTTGATGAAAGTGAAAGATGAGAGAGAAAACGGCTTAAAGCTCAACATTCAGAAAACAAAGATCATGACATCTGGTGCCATCAGTTCATGGGAAATATATGGGGAAATAGTGGAAACCATGTCAGACTTTATTATTTGGGGCTCCAAAATCACTGTGGATGGTGACTGCAGCCATGAAATTAGAAGACGCTTACTCCTTGGGAGGAAAGTTATGGCCAACCTAGATAGTATTTTGAAAAGCAGAGACATTACTTTGCCAGCAAAGGGCCGTCTAGTCAAGGCTATGGTATTTCCTGTGGTCATGTATGGATGTGAGAGTTGGACTGTGAAGAAAGCTGAGCACTGAAGAATTTATGCTTTTGAACTGTGGTGTTGGAGAAGACTCTTGAGAGTCCCTTGGACTGCAAGGAGATCCAACCAATCCATTCTGAAGGAGATCTGCCCTGGGATTTCTTTGGAAGGACTGATGCTAAAGCTGAAACTCCAGAACTTTGGCCACCTCATGCAAAGAGTTGACTCATTGGAAAAGACTCTGATGCTGGGAGGGATTGGGGGCAGGAGGAGAAGGGGACGACAGAGGATGAGATGGCTGGATGGCATCACTGACTCGACGGACCTGAGTCTGAGTGAACTCCAGGAGTTAGTGATGGATAGGGAGGCCTTGCATGCTGCAGTTCATGGGGTCACAAAGAGTCAGACACGACTGAGCGACTGAACTGTCTTACTGTCTGTGCATTTGACTTATTTAAATTGAATTCTTTAATTTTAAAGAAGAAAACGAGGGACAGTTGCCAGAGTCCAGCCCCGTTGGATCCAGGGTAATTCGAAGCATGGATGGAGTCAGCGTCCTAGGAAAGAGTTATTTAATTAGAAATATAAAGAGAGATTAGGAAATAATTGTATAATAGGAAAATTAGTGGAGAAAAAGAGGCCAAATAACTTGGTTTACGTGGAAAACCAATAAAACTTCTGGACAAGGAGTTTGCACCACCTACGTAGGCCACTGGCACCTGCTTGAATAGTGGAGGGTGCCCTGCCTTGGGATTCCTCTCACGTGGGTCTTAGAAGCCAGGGCAAGTAAGTAGACATGGTGAGCCTCCATGCTCCAGATGGGAATTCAGCTAGAAAAGAAGAGAATGAGAAGAGACCACATGGGGGAAACCACTCTTTCCAGGAACTGATTCATCCTTTATTTTCCAGGGAAGCTTTTTATACTTTTGGTTGTACATAGAGATTAATTGATAATACAAAATTATGCAGGGTCAGCAGCCCTGACCCTTATCAAGACCAGGCTTTCTTTTTGCAAATCTTTCTGTATACAAAGGGTCTCAGGTGATTTACATTATCTTCTGGCCAAAAGGCCTGTTAACATTTTATGGCTCTCTTCCTTAATGAATGTTAACCTCATTTTCCCTGTAGTGTTTTTCCTTACTCTGCATCACCTTCAAAGTATTAAATAAAGTTACATTAAAAGATAAGAAAACTTGGCAGCAAGTATTGGCTCAACAAATGAAACCCTTAATCAGTCCTATTTTAATGATTTTGACGCCTTGGAAGCCGCTACATTCCTAGGATGTTTTAAGCTTTCTGTGCTTTCCGCGGCACAATCACATGCACAGCTGTAAGAGTCCTGTAGGCAGGCTAGAAAGCCATCAGAGGGGTTTTGGGACTGAAACACTCTTATTATGCCCAGAAGACTTATTATATAAAAGCTCTAAATTAACTTTTTTCCAGAAAAAGGTGTTGGGGGACAGCCCTCTGTTAATGTCAGAGGGGTTGGTGAAAGCATAATGCAGTAAGGTAGGCAGACTCTGGTTTGGGGGGTAGATGCTCGAGAATTTCCAGGGGGACCCCTGAGGCTCGATCCTGCCTTTGCGTATGCCGAGCCTCCTTCCTCATGACCTTTGTCACGGGCGGGGTTCCTTATGCTGGCTCCCAGCAGGCAGTGATGTTTATAATATCAGAATGCCTAGAAAATTTCCAAAGAAACTTGGATGAAGTTGAATGAGTTTCAACTTAGCTTTTATTTTCTTCTTTCCTAAGAAAGCAAACATGTTTATGTGGAACAATATGACAATATGAGCCATAATTATTGCATATAACATATGACATTTATTAAAAGCTATATAGTTTAAAGAAACTCAGTCTACTGTGAGGTTTTCTGGAAGTACCAGTTCATTTCAAGAAAAGGGCTTGCACAGTCTAAAAAGATGTGCCATTTGGTAACATACTGATATTGCTCTGCTAATACAGTCACTGAAAACAATAACAAATAGAAAGATTTATTGACAAACAAACCCTGAGCTCAAGTTGTTTGGATAATCTAAAGTGATATTTTAATTGTCTACTTATTTTGCAAGTAATTTCTCAACTAAAATGAATTTAAGTATTTAGAATTTGTAACCAAGAGCTGAAGATGACCATTGGCTGTATACATATTTATATATGTATATTGATATAATATGTCTTTCTAGTTTATGTAGAACATGCCAGTCTAAAGGGTACAATTTTGTTATGGTATATCATAAAATAAATGAAGTATATGCAACATCAATAGCTTCACATTCTACTTCAGAATTAATAGGATTAGGAAAAATATTTAGAAAGTCATCCGAAGGCAAGATTGCCAGTTTAGAACAATTGAAAAGGTTATCCAGATGATTTCTGTCTTCAAAGCTTAGCAGTGTCCATTTTCCCCTCAAGAGAAAATCCTATTTTAAAAGTGTAGTAGAAGTTTCTTCGGCATTCAAATGTATTCATTTTTCACTTCCTGTGTCCATTATATTTATTCTTATATTTCACTGAATGAAAATCATAATATTTGTGTGTAAGTGGAATATCAAAACACTAAATTCAGACTTGAGTTACAACAAGCATTTTTAAAATGACCCTGTCATATCTAAGCCGAGTAGAAATTGAATAAGTGCTAGGATTTTTTGATTGATTCTGTTTCTCTTGACTATCAGTTTGTGGAATAATAAACCTTTATTTATTTGTAATAATCTGGAAAAGGCATTACATCATAATTTTAATGACATCATTATGCCTATGATAAAGTAACATCAAAATAAAAATATTCCTAACAATGCAGAAATATGAAAAATAATACTTGACTTACTTTAAATTTAGTGCAGAGTCTCACAAAATAAAATATTTCTTTTAAAATTTCCCCAATATCTATCTATACAATTATCAAAAATTCAGATTCACATAGATTTTAGTAGAACTCTTGCTTTAAAACCTATGAAGAAGGAACATAAGAGAGAGAGATAAAGTAAAAAAAAATAAAATAAAAATAAGGTTCCTATTTGTGAGTTTGAATAAGCTCTCAGCAATAAATTGCTGTCCAGAGCAGAAGCCAATAAGGGCTAAAAAGTCAGGTAAGATTGTACCAGATGTTCTCTGAAACACTGAGCCTACAGTTCATGCCAAAATGCTCAAGGCTAAGAGTATAAATGATTCAGATAATGTGACCATGGTTATATGAAGAATAAGTAATTTGTGGTAAAGAATGAACATGTTTCAAAAATAATTTTAACTCCAGTTTTCATTATTTCACAAATTACTGACAAAACCCTGTGCCTACCTGTCTTGAATTTTATCATCTGTCCTGTGAAACATGAGCATTAAATAACCTTTCTTCTTTTTAAGTAAAATACTGCTGAAATTCTTCTTTATTTTGGCACTTGGTGCTCAAAATCAAGGCTGAAAACATACACTGACAACATCACAAGCTCCATGTGATCGATAGTAGAAATAAACTATAATACATTGGTTGCTATATTTCAACTTAACTTGTTTGGAAATTTTCTTCTTCCTCCTCAATACATGTAGATACCTTTCTATAAAAAGTCAATATATTAACTTGTATCTGAACATGATGGATCAGAATCCATAGAACCAATGTTCTTAAACAAACATGCTTGAGAACATCTTACATTGTATTATATATATTATCATATTTCCATGCTATTAGGTATCTTTCCTGATGTTTCAGCAGGTAAAGACCCTGCCTGCAATGCAGGATACACAGGAGATGAGGGTTTGATCCCTGGGTCAGGAAGATCCCTGGAGGAGGAAATAGCAACCCACTCCAGTACTCTTGCTGGAAAAATCTCATGGACAATGGATCCTGAGGGACTCCAGTCCATGGGGGTCTCAAAAACGTTGGATAGGACTGAGCAGGCACATGGCATGCTACTATGTATGCCTGTCTGCGTGCTGAGTTGCTCAGTCCTGTCCGACTCTTTGAGGCCTTATGGACTAGAGCCCACCAGGCTGCTCTATCCATGGAATTCTCCAAGACAAGAATACTGCTACTATGAATGCAGCTCCCTTACTCTTTGTAACAAGTGTGTAATGTTGCAACATGTTCTTAATCTTACCTCTCTGTTGTTAGGTAGTTTCCAGTTTAACATGAATTAAAATAATATATCATATTTTTGTGTCCTAGAAATATAAGACCCTCTTCAACAAGAGCTCTGTGTCCTGATCCCTGTGCTATGTGCTTAGTTGCTAAATCGTGTCTAACTCTTTGTGACACTATGAACTGTAGCCTGCCAGGCTCCTATGTCCACGGGGATTCTCCAGACAAGAATACTGGAGTGGGTTGCCATGCGCTCCTCCAGGGAATCTTTCCAACACAGGTCTCCCACATAGCAGGCAGATCCTTTACCATCTGAGCCACCAGGGAAGCCCGTCCTGATCCCTAGAACCTGAAAATATATCATCTTATGTGATAAAATAAACTTGGAGGTATGAATAAAGAATTTGAGACAGATGGATATCTTGGATTAGCAGAGTGGGCTCTTATAATCACAATGTCCTTAAAAGTGGAGGAGAGACAGATTATATGTGACTATGGAAGAATGTCAATGATGTGCACATTATTCACATTGAAAATGAAGACAGCCATGAACCAAGGAATGCAGGCAGCCTTTAGAAAATGGAAAAGGAAAGGAATTTATTCTCAACAGAGCCTCAACAGGAATGTAGACCTGTCATATTTTAATAATAGCCCGGTGAGAACTGGGTCAGATTTCTGACCTACAGAAATGTAAGGTAATAAAATTAGATTGTTTTAAGCCACTAGATTTGTAGAAATTTATTACGGCCTCAATAGAAAGTTAATAATTAGGCTTGCATTAACATCTCTATAAATACTCTTAGAGTTACTGAAATACAGAAATGCAGGAAGGATATAAAGGCTGCCCAGATGGAAAACATACATCTTTTATAGTAAAAGCAAACCTTGTACATGGCATACAACATTACCGTTTTGTCATCCTGTGTATTTTTTTCTTTAAAAAGAATTATTGTTCGTAATAGCAAGATAGAACAATGTATTCTGGTTTCTTCTGGAGTTCAAATCAAATCAATTGCTGCATCATAGCAGTGACTAATGAAATATTTAAAACATCCTAGTAAATTGTGCATAAAAGCTAAATATTAATCTTTAGTAAGAAAGAGTATTCTAGTTCCAGTTATCTATTGCATCAGACAAATTTAATTACACACATCTCATCCCTGCCCATGAAGTAAATGTGTATAGTGCCAAGTCAAGTGGCAATCGCTTTCGTTAAATTGTCTTAAGGACTAAATACTACATAATTTTTAACTTCCAGATTTAAAAGAACAGAAAAATCCATTGATTTTTTAAGATCACTTTGATAAAATTTATTTAACTTAAATTTTGAATTTGATGTTGCTCAGTCACTAAGTTGTGTCCAATTCTTTGTCATCCTGTAGACTACAGCATGTTAGGAGTCCCTGCCCTTCACTATCTCCCAGAGTTTGCTTAAACTCATGTCCACTGAGTCCGTGATGCCATCCAATCAACTTATCCTCTGTCACCCCTTTCGCCTCCTACTCTCAATCTTTCTCAGCATCAGGATCTTTTCCGAGTCAGCTTTTCACGTTAAGTGATCAAGTATTGGAGCTTCAGGTTCAGCATCAGTGCTTCTAATGACTAATCAGGGTTGGTTTCCTTAAGGATTGACTGGTTTAATCTCCTTGCTGTCCAACAGACTCTCAAGAGTCTTCTCTGGCACCATAGTTTGAAAGCATCAGTTCTTTTATGCTCAGCCTTCTTTATGGTCCAACACTCATATCTGTACACTCAACCCAAATCCTTGGTCAGAATTAACCTTAGACAATATAAGGAATACACTGATACTTTTTTTTGACCTCCCATCAAATCATCTACTTCATCTTTCTAAAATACCTAAGTGTCCTTAGATGAAGAGAGATCTCAAATTTATCTCCACCATGATTCTGCCAATTATATGCTTCCTGTTCTGCATCTTCTATCATTCCATCAAAATATGCATGTTCTCGATCATAGCCCTTGAGCTCCTTACTAAAAGAGCTATTGAATTAGTCACTGTCAATGATGTTTAACATGTTACTCCCACTTTGCAGACATTCCTTTTAACACCAATGTTCAAAACCAGTGTCTTGATTTAAAACTGTGTTTGATAGTGAAAATTCCAGGCACCAGGGAGTGAAGGTTTGTTTGTTTTGTTTTGTTAGTAAAGCAGCTTACTTTTAGCTTGCTGATCAGTTCCTGTTTAGTGTCTGTTAACTCATATGCCTACTTAGAGAAGAGGACTTGAAATAAAATTTGGCTTCAGAAAATATGACAAGACAATTTCAAAATGTCTACAGAGAATATCATAGCCTGCATCCTGTCCTGGATAAATGGAACTTGGAAACAGAAACAAATAAATGTTTCTGAATTCTAAATAATACTTTTCTGTGCTAAAATTGTGTTTAGTTATTATTGGGACTACAGAACACTTTTTAAAATAACACTGTAATTATATTTATAAATACGGTTTAGAGTAAAATGATCAGTTTCAATGTACAGTCTATTACTGCCCTTCACAGTGTCATGGTTCCCTAAATTTGGAAATAGTAATACCAATAGAGGAAATATTATGCTCTTTTTCTAGTGAATTGGAAAAACCTCCTTTCAGGAAGTTGTGCAGTAAATCAATTGTCAAGTCATGTTTTGTACCAGCACATCTCACTATAGCCTACAAACGAAAAAGCCTGAAGACTATCTTATGGCTAAAGCTTTCAATCTCAATTCTGATCTTGTCCCCAAATCAAGGGTTTACTTAGAAATGGTATGTTTCCCAAAGATATATCAGAGCACACTATAACTGCTATGACACCTTTGGGTGGTATAATCATTTCCCTAAACCAAAACTCTGAAAACTCTGGTTGGGGGCAGAATGAGTGATCTCTATCAAAATAACAGCTGAAGGACATGAATTTTTCCCTTGAGTGTTATTTTTGAAACCAGGGATTGTTTTACCAACAATCTACTTTTGAGCTACTATGTCTGTGGTTTAATTGCAAATTTGATTCTGCTCTCACCAAAAGCAGTGGCTGTCATATATTTTCAATGTCTCTGTGTTTCTGATGCAGAAAATAATTCTGTGACAGTGTACATTCCACAGTTCTTCCTTACATTCCAAAACTGGAAAACTGACTTGCTCTGTTGTCATTAAGAGACAACTACTTATCGATGTATAGTTTTTCACGCCTTTCTATTAATTCTCCAGAACACAATACTATGCTTGTGGGAACAGTATTTAAACTAACATCTTGTTTAGCTGCAGTGGTTGCCTAGCTGTTTCAAACTAGACCAAACAAAAAGAAAAATATCTTGGAGCTAAATTACCGAGTACATTTTTATGTCTAAAAGAATAAAAGCAAAGAGGCTTCCCTGAGTTTAATTTGAATATTTCCTTGGAGATAAACAAGAAAACACAGAATAAGAAGATTCTACTGTAATTTTTGGGAAGTTTGGTGTCAAGAAATTTGTTGTAAAGAAGTAGAATAATTTTCTACAAAAAAGTTGCTTATTATCACATGTCAAGTAGAGCATATTATATCATACATATTTCAACTTGTAAATTGTTCTTACATTCCTTGGAAAAACAATAGAGTGACATATTCATGAAACACTCAGTAAATGTTAACTGATGATGATTAGATAAAATCCTGCCCATCATCCCCTTGTATACAAAGGATGTCAGTGACCTAAGCAAAGGAACCAAGAGAACACTTCATGCAAAAATGGGCACAAGAAAGGATAGAAATAGTATGAACCTAACAGAAGCAGAAGATATTAAGAAGAGGTGGCAGGAATAAACAGAATAACTATCCAAATTTTCCAAGCCAGGTTTCAACAGTATATGAACTGTGAACTTCCAAATGTTCAAGATGGCTTCAGAAAAGGCAGAGGAATGAGAGATCAAATTGCCAACATCCTATGGATCATCAAAAAAGCAAGGGAGTTTCAGAAAAACATCTACTTCTGCTTTATTGACTACACAAAAGCCTTTGATGGTGTGGATCATAACAAATTATGGAAAATTCTTCAAGAGATGGAAATACCAGACAACCTTACTTGCCTCTTGAGAAATCTGTATGCAGGTCAAGAAGCAATAGTTAGAGCTGGACATGAAACAAAAAACTAGTTCCAAATAGGAAAAGGAGTAAGTCAAGGCTACATATTGTCACCCTGCTTATTTAACTTATATTCAGAGTGCATCATGCAAATTGCCAGGCTGGATGAAGCATAAGCTGGAATCAAGATTGTCAGGAGAAATATCAATAACCNTATGCAGGTCAAGAAGCAATAGTTAGAGCTGGACATGAAACAAAAAACTAGTTCCAAATAGGAAAAGGAGTAAGTCAAGGCTACATATTGTCACCCTGCTTATTTAACTTATATTCAGAGTGCATCATGCAAATTGCCAGGCTGGATGAAGCATAAGCTGGAATCAAGATTGTCAGGAGAAATATCAATAACCTTAGTTATGCAGTTGACACCACCCTTATGGCAGACAGTGAAGAAGAACTAAAGATGCTTGCTCCTTGGAAGAAAAGCTATGCCCAACCTAGACAGCATATTGAAAAACAGACATCCTTTGCCAACAAAGGTCCANTGAGCAAACTCTGGGAATTAGCAGAGGACAGAGGGATCTGGCGTGCTGCAATCCATAGGGTTGCAAAAAGTAGAACATGACTTAGTGACTTAACAACAACAATATGATTATCTAATTAAATTATCAGCTAAGTTTTAGCTTATAATCCTGTCATATGATATATTATTTTCTTAATCATTAGCATGTGTATTTATTTTCTAATTCTACATTTCTGTATGTGGGTAGAGAGGAGGGAAAAGTGTACATTAGATTTTATTTCATTATATACTGTATACAAAAGAGGTTTGTTTGCAAAGTTTTAATATATATGGAATATATATTTATTTATGAAAAAATGCCATAGATTACCCTAATTCACAGGCACTTTCAAGTTTCTTCTTCTAAAATAGATGAGGCGAACCTTATTTAGGTGAGATGGGGGACTGGGCAATTTATTGTTTTCCTCTGGTGAACTGTATAATTTAGGTAGAAGTCTACATAAGCAGCAAACATGCAGAATCAACATACAGTTAAGCTTGGAGAAATGAGCTACCATCCACATTAGATTAATGCTGGCATTGAGAACAATATTTCTCATCTCTCCTCTAAACATTATTACAATAGCAGCAGTTTATATGCTACATATTTTGCCATTTTCTTCATTTTAGAAAATGATGTCCTGGTATGAACATGTGTTATATATATTTCTATGACACAAAAATGTCCCAAGAAACCTTATATAGTTTCATGAATAGAAGGAATTGAGTTAGAAGGAATTATCTATTCCATAAAAGTTTTATTGTATAAAACATCACTATAAATTTAACCCTTTGTAACCATTTCTAGCATAACTGTTCTTTTTATTAGAGAAAAGGTATATATTTTATAGCCCCAGGTTTAATGGGATATTAAAAGTCATAAATAAAATGTGCAAATTTACCTACACATTTATATTTAAACATTCATGAACACAGATTTTTATACACCATAAAATAATAATAAATTGTTTTTAGTGTTGGAAATATGTTTCAGTGCACTAATATTTCAAATCCAACATAATATTTACCTACATGAAGAAAAGTATATTTTAAAGGATTCTAACTAGAACCAAAGTGAGCATACTAAAGCCTGACATCATTTACATTTTCTTTTCTTTTTTTAATTTTTATTTTATTATTTTTTAATTAATTAATTTTATTTTACAATATTGTATTAGTTTTACCATACATTGACTTGAATCCACCATGAGTGTACATGTGTTCCCCATCCTGAACCTCCTTTCTCCTCCCTCCCCATCCCATCCTTCTGGGTCATTCCAGTGCACCAGCCCTGAGCACCCTGTATCATGCATCAAACCTGGACTGGCGATTTGTTTCACATGATACTATACATGTTTCAATGCCATTCTCCCATATCATCCCACCCTTGCCCTCTCCCACAGAGTCCAAAAGACTGTTCAATACATCTGTGTCTCTTGCTGTCTTGCATACATGGTTACCATTACCTTCTTTCTAAATTCCATGTATATGCATTAGTATACTGTATTGGTGTTCTAAACACCTTTGTTGAGGTATAATTGACTTACAACAAGCCTCACATACTTAATGTATTCAACTAGATCAACTTGGAGATAAGTGGACAGCAGTGAAACCATCGCCACAACCTATGTTACTCAAAGGGTCAAAGTTTCAGTAATAAAGATGAATAAGTCATAAAGGTCTACTGCATAGCATAGAGCTACTTACATTTTCTAAATCAGCATCTAGAAAGTTATTTGTCTAGAACATGTTTCCATAAACCTACATCCTATGATGGAAATGTGAGTTTATGCTCCCTGGATAAGGTTACACTTACCAGTTTCTTCCTTTCATGATGTCATTCCATTTTCATCATTCTGTCTTTTTCTATTATGATAATTTCCTGTAATTTATAAATGAATTGCAAATTTTCTCTCCTCTTCCCAGGTGCCTTTCTCATTAACTTTAGTTTACTCGAGTGCCAGAGGGCTTACCTTATTGTCATGTTTTACATTTTAAAAAAGAAAAAATCCAACTAAATTTGCTTTTATTTAGGCTCTTAATAAAATATGAATTATCTATGTAAGGCAGAAATGTTACAGAAAGAAAACAGCCCTAAGAAATGTCCAGTCTTACGGCTCATATCAGCTCAGCCTCAGGCAATTAAACTGCCTGTCACATATAAGACACAGGTTTTATGCTTTAACTACAATGAAGGCATGTTACAAAACTGAATTTAATTTTTTTCTAAATGTATAGTAATTTTATTTCATTCATAATTGAATGCATCAAATTTCATTTAATGGACAAGATCGCTGTTTTATTCAAGGTTAAGGATCTTTCAATGTTTTGTCTCTGAATGAGTCTTACATGCTTGAATATACAAAAGTAAATCTTTAGGAAAACTGATTTTTAAACTGTGCACCATGATATTCTAAGTGTAATGAACCATTTTCAGTATTGTTAAAGGAAAATATAATTGGAGCTGCTGCTGCTGCTGCTGCTAAGTCACTTCAGTCATGTCCAACTCTGTGTGACCCCATAGATGGCAGCCCACCAGGCTCCCCCATCCCTGGGATTCTCCAGGCAAGAACACTGGAGTGGGTTGCCATAATCAGAGCAGATATGTTTAATTTCATCACTTTTTATTCTTTATGGCCTGAATAAGCATCATTGAATAACAATTATGGTCACAGAGATTTTGCCAAATGGAAAAACCTTTCTTGATTTTAATTCTTCTATCAAATCTATCTAGAAAACAATTGAGTTCTTAACCCCACGTTTTTTTTTCTGAATTTGAAAGTGGACCATGCCAAGACAGAGTTGAATATGATCATTTGAGGGTTTTGTTTATTAGGTCAATTATTAAAAAGTCCTGACACACTGCACAATTAATTATATAAACAAAGCAATATAATCCATTATGCTAATGCAGAGTCAAAGCCAGAGAATTATTTGTGGTATTGCTTGCATGAGCAAGTAAGAAGGAAGGGCAATTCCTAGAAGGAAGGGTGATTCCTAGAAGGAAGTAACTGGGTCAGGTGTAAAGCTGAATAGAATTATGGACATTTAATAAAAAATTCAATCATTAATCCAATGCATTGCATGATAGTAGTAAAGAGAAAAAGTAAAATTCTAGGCAAGCTATAATAGTATTTACTTTAGAATATTTTTAGTAGCAATAATAGCTGTTTAATTTGTATTCAATATGTAATTTGTTTATTCTAAATTTCTCGTGAGGGGCAAAAAACACTGCACACAGGAGAAATTTATAAATTTATACATACATGTAAATATATCTATATATGTGTAGATGTATATCCCCATTTATATATGCATTTAGATATATCTTATATGATGGAATTTTATTTTTTAAATAGAAAATAACATGAAATATTTTTCTCTTATGATACTGGTAATATTGGAGGTAGAAACATGCAAATAAAACTCACATGACATGCAATCAAAGTCTATGTTTTTTCCTTGGACACTGGAAACCTTATTAATATCAGTTTGAATGATTTGATTATTTATTCACAGTATACTAGTATGCCTATTTTCTAAAACTAAAAATTTGTTTTGAGGCTAGTTTGTTTCCTTTTAAATGCCCTTACCAATAAAAATTTTAGTGCTAAAATATACTTTTAACTGTCTTTATTGCTGGCACCCTACTCTAGTATTCTCGCCTGGAGAATCTTGTGGACAGAGGAGCCTGGTGGGCTGCTGTCCATAGGGTCGTACAGAGTCAGATACAACTGAAATGACTTAGCATGCATGCCTGCATCGGAGAAGGAATTGGCAACCCACTCCAGTATTTTTGCCTGGAGAACCCCAGGGACAGAGGAGCATGGTGGGCTGCTGTCTTTGGGGTCGCACATGACTGAAATGACTTAGCTGCAGCTGTTGCTGCTGCTGCTAATGCTTTATAATTTTTGGACTTTCTCTTTTGCAAAGTGGTTTTTAAATATGAATTCATCTCTTCAAGGAAATACTTATTCAAGCAAATCATGAAAATTTAACTTTATATCATTAAACTTTATATGAGCCAGTGTTGCTTATGTTGCTCTTTGGAAATGAAACATAATAAATGTTTAAGTGAGAGTAAAAGTGAACATGCTTTCTGGGAAGCACTGCTTTATAGGTAAAGCTGTGTGCTTCAGAGTCAGCCATGGGGACCTGTGCTTTTCCCAGAGTCCTGACTTTGGGCAAGTTACCCATTTTGTTAGCCTTCAGATTCTTCACCTGTAAAAAGAAAAAAATAACAGCTGCATCACAGGAATTGACACAATTAAGATTAAATTAGAAAACATGCATGGGATTGGGCATATAATTAACCAGTATTGAATGAAAACTTCTCTTATTTTTTCCCTATATTTAAAATTATTATTATACCTGAAGACAGAATATCAGAGAATTGAAATTCAGCTTATTAAAGCCTAAGAAAGATTTTTTTTATTCTTAAAAATAAATAAATAGCCAAGTCAAACAAAAAGACAATCACATTCATTAGGGATTTTGCGGTTCTCTAACTTGTGCTGAGATAATGTCAACTTTTGGCTGTTGAGTGTTAACAAAATTTGAATTATATACACAAATATACAGATATACCTATATGTAAGTATACATACAGACACAGAGATATAGAGTCAGAAATAGAGAAACAGTATTGTTTTTCACAATAGCTAGGATGCAAAAACCTGAGCAGAAAGCACAGTGTACAGTTCTACCTAGAAAAGTATGACTGCCCATTGTAAGATATCTGAAGTTTTTAAATAAATGTGTCATTTTTATGTGAGTAATGGAATGCAAGCATCTTTGATCTTTGCTTTTAATTAGAGTGTATATTTGTTGATTGCAGACATAAACTAACTTGAAAATGCAGTTCAATGAAAAATTTTAACTATATCAGTAGAGATAAAAGGGAGTCTAGTTTAATTCTTTATGCTTATGAAAAGAAAAAAAGAAATACGTACCTCGTAGATTTAAAGAAAGAGGATTTCAAAGCATGAAAAAAGATAGAAAATAACTTATTAATATGTGAGACATCTTTCCAATGGCATGCATTTTAAAAGGACTGCATGAGAATCTTGCAGTATATAAGAAAACAGCTTCATTGTTGGGATAGTTCAGCACATTTTGCCAATTCAGCACGGAACAAATAAGCTTGCTTTTGAAAGTCTCCTCCTGATTTGTAAAGAACACTTAATTTGTTTTCTTTTGTTGAACTTCAAATTAATCAACCCAGTATTTCAAGCTGTCCTTTGAATGTTCTTCCCTGTTTTTTCCTCAACTGTAATTACTTACTGGGAATTCTCATGCTCTTCAGGGAGCTTGCGGTGAGACAACTTGAAAGTTGTGAATAATAGGTTCAGACTGTTACTGCATTCCAGCTCACCCTTTTCATAACCTTTCGAAAAGCGTAGCGTCCCAGGTTTTATCAGCGGTTTATATTAGTTTTCATTGCAATTATGTCCAAAGAAGCCTTGTAAAATTAAAGAAAGAAGGGAGAGAGACGACACGGGTCTTTTCCACAGGACCTCTTGTAGGCTGCTGTCTCATTATGTTAACAATCTGCCCAGAGAATGGAGTCAGATCTCCAGAGCAGACTAGATTGATTTACTTTACAGGCCTTTCCGCCCAACCTAATTATTGCATTACAAATAGCCATTCTTTCACCCTGTGAAGGCGCACTTTGATTAGCACCTGCAATACAGGTGCTGGGGTCTGCCACAGAAAGTGCATATTAACTAGCTCCCTGTATCACAGTCAAACGGCCTGAACATCAAACAAAAGGAGTAGACACCTTGTTTTACATTTTCTGAGAGCTCCAAATGAAGATGCTTAGATATTTATAGACAAAACTGTGGGGCTTCCCTGGTGGCTCAGAGGGTAAAGCGTCTGCCTGCTGGGTTGGGAAGATCTCCTGGAGAAGGAAATAGCAACCCACTCCAGTACTCTTGCCTGGAAAATCCCATGGACGGAGAAACCTGGTAGGCTACAGTCTATGGGGTTGCAAAGAGTCAGACACGACTGAGCGACTTCACCAGTACTCCTAGACAAAGCCGTATGATACTTTGTCAGGTAAAAATAGACACAATATATAGATGTATTGTTTAAAAATATATATATCAATCTAACATAACCTCTCACAACATCAGGTTTGAAATTTAATTTTTAAATCTTTAGAGAAGAGTGTGTATTAGTCGCTCAGTCATGTTTGACTCTTTGTCCCCATATGGACTGTAGCCCACCAGACTCCTCTGTCCATGGATTCTCTAGGGTGGAGTACCAGAGTGGGTGGCTGTCCCCTTTTCAAACCCAGGTCTCCTGCATTGCAGACAGATTCTTTCCCCTCTGAGCCACCAGGGAAACCCTGGAAAAGAGTAAGTAGAGTATTTATAGTCATAAATTACATTTATATTGTCCTTTGTATTGGTTTTCTGTGGCTGACATCATAAATTACCAAAAGCTGGGTGGCTTAAGCGACAGGAATTTTATTCTGTTGCAATTCTGAGATAAGAAGTTCAAAATCAAGGTGTCTTCAGGGCCACACTTTCTCACAAGGCACTAAGCAGAACCCTTTCCATCCCTTCCCCTATGTCTCTCTCCTAGCTTCGGTGTCTGCGGCAATTTGGTTTTCTTGGGATTGAAGTGGCATCCACATCAACCTTAGTTTCTATCTTTCAATGGCCTTCTCTCTGCACACAAGCCTCCTCTGTGTGCAATTTATAGACATACTTGTCATTGTATTTAGGGCTAACCTGGATAATCTAAGATGATCTCATCTAACCATCCTTACCTTAGTTACCTCTGCAAAAGACCCTTTCCTGTGAATAAGTTCACATTCACAGATTCTTAATTCACAAGGAATTAAGATATTAATTTATATTTTGGGGACTACCATTCAACCTACTATATCCCAGACATGCCATTCAGCCAGTGTGTTCAGTGATTTCCCATGTATCTGCTAGTCATGAACAATTATTTTCTGTTGCAGTAGTTTATTTTTTGCTTTTTTATATATACATTTTTTGTTTTTTTTAAATATAAATTTATTTATTTTAATTGGAGGTTAATTACTTTATAATATTTTATTGGTTTTGCCATACATCAACATGAATCCTGTCATGGGTGTACACGTGTTCCCCATCCTGAACCCCCCTCCCACCTCCCTCCCCGTACCATCCCTCTGGGTCATCCCAGTGCACCAGCCCCAAGCTTTAAAACTTATTTTATTTAATTAATCTGTTTTTGGCTGTGCTGGGTCATCATTGCTTTGCATGGGCTTCACTAACTGTGGCAAGAGGAGGTTCCTCTTCGTTGCAGGGAGCAGGTGTGCCCCTCATTGCAGTGGCCTCTCATTGGGGAGCACAGACTCTGGGCATGCTGGCTTCAGCAGTTGCAGCACGCAGGCTCAGTTAGTGGTGGTGCCCAGGCCTAGCTGTTCCTCAGCATGTGGGATCTTCCCAGACCAGGGAGTGAAACCTGTTCCCTGCCTTGGCAGGCAGATTCTTATCCACTGTGTCACCAGGGAAATCCAAAACTCATTTTTAAATGGAAATTGTTTCCTGTCAAAAATGGGCTTGAGAGAAAAGTAGTACCAATCAGTTAAAAAAAATGAGAAGATGCTTTTCTTTATAAGAGAGGAGTTTGGAATGTGGAACAAAGACACTAGCACTGTGTGAAATAAAGTGATTGCTTTAAAAAAAAGTAAATACAAAATATATTTAAGTGGTCCTCAATCATGGGTGATTTTGTCCCCTCCGCTCAACACCCAGAGTTCATTTGGTAGTGTCCAGAGATGATTTTTTTCATGTGGCAAAATGTACATAATATAAAATTTATCACTTGAAGCATTTTTACAGTTCAGAGCCATTAAGTATATTCACATAATTGTGCAACCATCACCATATCCATCTCCAGAACTTTTTCATCTTACTGAACTGAAACTTTGTACTCATTTAAGAGTAACTTCCCATACTTTCCTCTCCTCAGACCTTGGCAACCGCTACTCTCTCTTTTGTCTACATGAATTTGACTGCTCTAGGTATCTCATACCAGTGGAATCATACAGTACTTGTTTTTTGTTTTTTTGACATTTGTCCTCTGTCACATCCCGTAATGCATTCAAATGTTGTCCCCTGCATCTGAATTTCATCCTTTTTTTTCAGGCTGAATTCCATTCCATTGTATGTGCAGACCACAATTGGGCATGTGGATTGCTTCCACCTTTTGGCTATCATGGATAATGTTGCTATATACATTTATATATAAATATTTTCTTGAGTCCTTGCTTTCAGGTTTTTTTTTTTTTTTTTTTGGGGGGGGTGGCTAATGGCACTTCTCTTCTCGGGGAAGCAACCATTTGTAGACAGCATACTCACCGCGAAGATCCTTAACAGGGTTTTCATGTAGAGCTTTCGGATACCGAAGGAGACTCCGNTTTTCTTGAGTCCTTGCTTTCAGGTTTTTTTTTTTTTTTTGGGGGGGGGTGTATATCCAAAAGTGGAACCGTTGAATTCTGTAATTCTAAGTTTTGTTTTCTGAGGAACTGTGTAGAAACATTTTTTAATTGTCACAATCAGGGGTGGATATCTAACTGGGTTCTAGTGGACAGAATCTAGGATGTTGCTCAGTAGCCCACAATATACAGGGAAGCACCTCGCCCTCATTAGCAAAGTATTAGATGGCCCAGAATGTCTGTCACAACCCTGCTGAGAAATCTTGTTTTAGAGAAATCTTAAACTAAGAATGACCCTTATTCTCTGACTTTAATTCTTCCAAATATTATCAGAGCGACATGGAATATGCACTATATTGTTCTATACATGATGCTTCAATTATAAACACAATCTATCTTCTGTTGCTATTCTCCCCTATGTTATTGGTTTAAGTGGCGGGCAACAAAGGGGATTGCTATTGAACGGCATTTCTTCTCCTCATTTGTTTGTTTGTTTGTTTCTGTAAATTTAATAAAGAGACTTTATAAAGTCATACATGAGGACTACTAAAATATTTTAAATGTATTATTTGTCATTTCCAGGAACATAGATTACAACTTCTGATTTCCTCTTGTTTAATAAATGTATTTTAAAAAGATAAACACATAAGGGACTTTCAAAACCTTAGAGGAAAAATATGATTAGAAGCATCCCAGGTGAGGCAGGGTTAAAGAATCTGCTGGCCAATGTATGAGACTTAAGAGATACAGATTCCTTCCTTGGGCTGGAAAGATCCCTTGGAGTAGGAAATGGCAATCTACTACAGTATTCTTGCCTGGAAAATTCCATGGACAGAGCAGCCTAGTGGGCTACATACAGTTCATGGTGTCACAAAAAGTCAGATGTGGGGAACATACACAGTAATCAGAAGACAATCTGCTTCATGGGCTTCCCTGGTGGCTCAGAGGATAAAGTGTCTGCCTATAATGTGGGAGACCCGGGTTCGATCCCTGGGTTGGGAAGATCCCCTGGAGAAGGAAATGGCAACCCATTCCAGTACTCTTGCCTGGAAAATCCCAGGGACTGAGAAGCCTGGTAGGCTACAGTCCGTGGGGTCGCAAAGAATTGGACATGACACTCTATAGAAAAGAAATTATTTAAAACTTTTAGTGGTTATAGAATTTTAGAGCTAGAAGAATTTTTAGATTGTAGAGGGCCTATGTGTGACTGGACCTGTATAACTATTACTGAATGGAACCCACAATACATATTTCATTGATGAAGAAGATTGGGACTTAAGGAGACTAAATAGCTTCCTGAAAGCCACCCAGCTAATGATTAGCATCAACAAATACAAGGGTCAATCTCTGCTCTGTTGGCTCTGAAAGTCCATCTGTGTAACAACTTCAGATCCATGATTCAACCTTCATTTTACAAACAAAAATATGAAACCCAAAGAAGTTTGATGTAAGCAAATTTGCCAAAGTCCAAATCTAGCTTTCAATCATGTGTTTCCTTATTACAGTTTTTATTGAGCCTAAGAATCATTAGAGTCTCTGCCTTCCACTGTCAGAGCTAGGCTAACTGGTACCTCTTAGGCAGACAAATCTATTCCTATCTAGATGAATGGTGCATTTTCTCTTTCAAAGTCAGAAATGGAGATTTCTAGTAGAGCATTTGGTTTCAGAAGTAAAAAAAAAAAAATGTAACTACAAATATTTGATGGCATATAAGTAGAGTTTCATAGCAATTATTCAATATATCTTCCTAGAGCAGTTTTGCTATTACATTGTCCAACAAGAATGATGGTTTACATAGATATAAACTAAAATATAATTACATTAGAAGACCCAGTGAATGAACAAGGAATATTGCTTTACAGTAAGGTTATAGAATATTTATTTCATCTGGCATTATTATGAATATAGAAATTATGTTAAGATAGCTACCTTATGTTATTTCTTAAATAGGTTGCATAAAGAAAAAACAGATTAGTATTTCAATTATCTTTTTCTAACAAATATTGAATTATCAGAAAAGTACATCAATTATTGTGAAATACTGAATTGTAGCATAAATGAAGTTTCAGTAATCATTTAGTACAATTGAGTATCATTTCTCTTTTTATCATTGTTCTAATGTCTCAGATAAATGATTTTTTAAAAATCCATCAGATTCACATATCACCTGTAGCATAATTCTAATTACCACTGAATTTTAATCAGTGCATAATGTTCTGATTTTTAATCATCATGCAAACATAATTTATGAGTTTATATAATTTTCAATATAATAAAGATTTTTTTAAAACAAGATGGGTAACTAAATCTATTGTGTTTATTCATCAAGTCCATATTTTCTGAGTCATGAAAAATGTAATGATAATGCATGACAATGAAAAGAAAATTAAGTTCTGATTGCTTTTTAATATGTGTTCTCAAAACATTATTATTAATATTGATTATTTAACCATTTGCTGAAAATACTGAAGTGACCATAGCAATATAATAGTAAATAAAATTATCTCATACTTACACTAACATGTGAACTCCATTTAATCTCATATTCAACCCCAATTACAGACATTAAAACTGATATGTATAATTTTGTATTTACAATACAATCAATTCAATAATAAAACATTTTGTGGACTTAAAACTTACCCAAAACACTAACTGTGTCTGTTGGGACCCAGTTAGGAAAGCAGAAACTATAATGGTTACTTTAACTGAGATTTTTTTAACATAGGCAAATGGTTAAAGAGACACAGGAAGACTAAAATGACAATGTGTAAACATTGAGGGAACATTGAATTAGTGACTGCTATAAAGAGTTGCCATCCTTACAACTGTTAAGCAAAGGGAAAAAAGTATTCAGAAACTAGACTAGAAGCTTGGAGGAAGCACCTTGTCATGCCTGGACCAGATATTTGAGATAGGGGTCTCTCATGAGTTTATCCATCAAGTTCCATAGACAGAGATCAAACCCCAGTGGCTCAGAGGAGGGACCTCATGAAAATGGAATTCTGAAGTAGTGACACCAATGGTATGTCTTCTGAGGCATGATGTGTTTGGAGTGTGGAAAAAAGCTAGAGCCTGAATTGAACTGCAGTTGGAATCAATTGCCACAACTTGGATAACATACCATTGCTTGGATGATGCTATCAGAAACTGACAAAGACCCTTTCTCCAGATCTTTGACAAATGAGATATCTTCACTGGACACTCCCAGTGAAATGCACCAACCTGGCCACAGATAAACAGAACAATGCCTTCTCTTGTCCAGTTAGCTAAGTATCACAAATTGGCAGAACCTAGCAAGGCAATGGCACCCCACTCCATTACTCTTGCCTGGAAAATCCCATGGAGCGAGGAGCCTGTAGGCTACAGTCCATGGGGTCGCTGAGTCAGACACGACTGAGCAACTTCACTTTCACTTCTCACTTTTCACTTTCCTGCATTGGAGAAGGAAATGGCAACCCACTCCAGTGTTCTTGCCTGGAGAATCCCAGGGACCGGAAAGCCTGGTGGGCTGCTGTCTATGGGGTCGCACAGAGTCAGACACAACTGAGGCGACTTAGCAGCAGCAGCAGCAGGGCACCAGTTGGCAAAAAAGAAATGCAATATGCAGAGTTCAGCCTCTGTATCATGAAGACACCACTCAAGGGATAAGTTTGGACTGAAAAACAAATGCTTAATAACCAATGCAGTATCCAATGCTGGTTTCAAAACCTCTCTTACAGTGTGACTATAGAATGTTACATTTATCTCTAGCACAGCAAATTACCATTAATGAAGAGCCCCTGGATAAGGGAATACCCATTCCAATATTCTTTGCCTGGAGAGTTCCAGGGACAAAGAAGCCCGGCAGGCTACAGTCCTTGGGGTCACAAAGAATCAGACAAGACTGAGTGACAAACACTTTCACTACTGCTTAAAGTACTTAAAATAATTACTGAAGGAGAAAGCATGAATGTGTTATATGTGTTCAAGATATAGTCACATCATATGAGTCACTGATACTGAGATTTATTTTTAAATAGCTCAATCTTAGGGATATAGCAATTTGACATTAGACCCAGATTTCACTGAATATATTGCTTAAAGAAACTAGATTTAAAATGGGTTGTAAGACTGAAGTCTCAGATTTAGTAACAGAAACAAGAATCCACATATTTTGATTCCTACTTTAAAACTGGGATTAATACAACACAATTAGCAATAAAATATTTATATAAATTATAAATGTGTATTCTTTACAAAACACTCATACATTTATTTAGTACAACAAATATTGCCCTCCTGCAGTGTGTCTGATATTATCTAAAGTGTTAGATATACTAAGATGAATGAAAAAGATTTTAAAAATAATCTTTAAAAATCTACGACATAAACTACATTTGGCTATTTGCTTTCATTCATATACCTCGATAATACTTTTAAATATTTATCATTTAACAATCACAAATTTTTATGACATTTTTCTCTACATAGGCCTTATTTTTTAACCTACTAGTACATTTGTGTGAGCATAACCACAAATTAATGTCTAATATTACCTAAGGGTGTCCTTTATGCAATCAGTATTAACCAAAATATTATTCTGAGGAGTAAATGCAACTTCAATTATGTGAAGTCTTTCCCTTGGCTGACCTTATAAATTAACTTGCCTATAACCCACACAGTTGTTTTCTGATATTTTGGTTTGTGCTGATCATTTGACAGCCCCTTAGGCTGATGCTATTAACAAGGTGTTTATGCTATGATAATGCATTTCTGAAATCATATTATATACAAAAGTTTATTACCAACATCCATTATAGAAATTCAGATAAGAATCTTTCAGCTTTGAGTTGCAATGTCACCCATAGATGACTTCTTGCAGTTACAAAATATTTCAACCAATGATGCAAAAACATTTTGAAAACAATAGGACATTGACTAATTCCTCAGCTGAAATGTACCAGTGGGAGTGTCCTATAATCGCCAATCATCATATCTGCACATTTCTCACTTTACTTTTTAAAAATATATGTGTATTTCACAGTATGTGAGGTAACATGGAACTGGTGCCATGTCAACATGCTCTGCTCTCTTTTCTAAAACTGTTGATGGGGATACTGCTATTTGTCCTGCAAAGGTGTCCTAAAGATGGAAGATGAATCTCATGGCCACTACTACCTCATGTTGCTCATACAAGGACTAACTAACTAGACCCATCAAATAACATATGTGTGATTTGCACATAGATATATTACATACTTCTGTTTAGGACACAATTCGATCCATTTTACATGCTATTTGGAAACACATAAAGCATGTCTAAACAGTTTTGTTACTGAGAAATTAGCTAACCAATTCTAGGGCATTTGGTTATATAAATAATTGGCAAATTGTCCATAAAAAGCAATATCAGTAAACATCATGATATTTTTAATTTAAAAGTCATGAATTATGAAATAAATATTTCACCATCAAGTAATTTTGATGGTTACTATGCTGAAGTCACAATGATACGTAGCTTCTTACAAATCCCTTTTACTTTCTACTCTTATCTGTGGGTTCTGTAAGAATCTTGGATGAATATTTTTTGTTAGCATAATATAAAAAACTTACTGAAGAAGACAGCCCAATCTAAGAAATGCTTTGTGATCAATATGTGGTTGAATCAGACTTGGCAAATTTAAAACTATTCAAACTTTATTAAAATAAGCATAATACCACAGCTCCATGATATAAGCAGGAAATTGTTCCTACTTCAATTGCAGATGAGGAAGTTAATGTTTGTAATGAGAAAAACATTTTAACAAGAAGGCATGCTTAATAGTAGAACTGGAATTGGAACTCATGTCTCCTGCTGTCTAGATAAATGTACTTGTTAAAACAGTACCCTGAATCTTCTCTAAAACTTAAATTATTCCATGGTAAAAGAACCTGATTTCTTTTGAAATTTCAGCAGGTATTGTTGGTAACCACTAATATCATATTCACTGTTTTATATTTAGTTCTTTGTATTGTAAGCGTGTTTGTACCATTCTCTCAAGCCATTGTTTTCTTGTTTATATCATCTAATGTGCCCAGTATGATATCATGTTAATAACTTCCTAGTGATAGATTAGTATACAATGCTCTTCTCCTTGATTAGAATTTGTATGTAGTTGTTTTGTCAGTATGTCTCTAAATAATGCAGTGACTGGAATATTTACAACAAAAATTAAATGTAGCTCTAAATGCAATTTAACAATGGCACCCCACTCCAGTACTCTTGCCTGGAAAATCCCATGGACGGAGGAGCCTGGTAGGCTGCAGTCCATGGGTCGCGAAGAATTGGATAAGACTGAGCAACTTCACTTTCATTTTTCACTGTCACGCATTGGAGAAGGAAATGGCAGCCCACTCCATTGTTCTTGCCTGGAGAATCCCAGGGACGAGGGAGCCTGGTGGGCTGCCGTCTGTGGGGTCGCACAGAGTCGGACACGACTGAAGCGACTTAGCAGCAGCAGCAGCAGCAGCAGTATCTAAATTTGGCCTTCCCTGGTGGCTCAAATGGTAAAGAATATATCTGCAACGCAAGAAACGCTGGTTCAATCCTTGGGTAGGGAATAACCCCTGGAGAACGGAATGGCAACCCATAACCTGTATTCTTGGCTAGAGAATTCCATGGACAAGAGGAGCCTGGTAGGCTACAGTCCATGGACTTCAAAGAGTCAGACACATTGAGTGACTAACACACACAATATCTAAGTTATAAAACTATACCATAACTAAAGGCATTTGTATAAAGTATGATATCTGACTTTGGATGAGAATATAATGTAAAATGAATGGTTATGGAATCGAATGAGTTTCTGTGGATGTCTCAAATATACTGACTGTGTTAGAATTGTAACCAAATATCTTAGAGAATACCAATTAAATCTCAGAATATGAGTTCCCTTAATCAATACCTAGTATATAAACTTAAATCAATACTAGTAGAATGGAAATATATTATTTTTTTCTAAAAAAGTTGTATATTATGACTAAGGGAATGTTTTCTTTCTGAATTCTAACTTGTTACACATTGACAATAAAAGCTATAATTTTAAGTTTCTTTCAAGGATTACTGATGATACATTCAAATTTGTAACCTAGACTATGAATTGAAAGTTGACAAATTACTCCATACCAATGCAGGAGACACAAGAGACTGGGTTCAATCCCTGGATTAGGAAGATCCCTTGGAGTAGGAAATGGCAACCCACTCCAGTATTCTTGCCTAGAAAATCCCATGGACAGAGGAGCCTGGCAATCCATAGTCCATGGGGTTGCAAAGAGTAGGACATGAATTAACGGTCAAACAAACAATATCAGTCTGGGGCTTCCCTGATGGCTCAGTGATAAAGAATCTGCCTGCCAATGCAGGAGGTGTGGGTTTGATCCTTGGGTGAAGAAGGAAACGGCAACCCACTCCAGTATATTTGCCTGGGAAATTCCATAGACAGAGGAGGCTGGTGGGCTAGAGTACATGGGGTTGCAAACAGTAGGACATAACTTAGTGATTAAACAACAACATATGGGAACTACCATTATGTGTAAAGTTTTAAATAGAAATTCAGAACTCCAGTGCTCCATGGCTCAAGATAGCCTAGCCAGGTCTTTGGATGAATGAAGGTGAAATTTTTAAAATTCGGGTTTAAGCAGATGGCATAGCATTCTTTCTTTCCCCTACCCTACTCCTGCCAGTGAAAACTCTTCTTTTTGTTTTGAAATCTGTCATATTTTCAATAAAATTAAGTATAATAAACCTCTATATGTAGATTAGAAATAAAGATGCTGACCATTATTTCAAATATATGACTTCAATATGCAATTTGAAAACATCATTATCATATTTTTAGTATTTTATGGCTTTCAACAGATATTTTATAAACATAATACATGTCTTCATTCTCTTGTTCTAGCTCTCTTCTAAAGAATTCTAATTTCAATGAGTATAGAATATGTGGATTTATTTCCCCAATGTGATTATAGTGATTACATTTATTTTTCCTCTGAGATATATAAAGGCAGATATTATAGTAATTTTCAGATGCAAAAGCATCTCTGTTTAAGTAGTTTCTATTGCTTATCACATAAAAAATTAAAATAAGCAGGAGATATCAGAAAAAGTTTTTCTTTTTCTCAGTCCTACAGCAACAAAACACAAGAGGACAGATGCTTTGACAGTCCACTTGACCAGACATTATTTTATAGCACAACTAGAGTACTCACAATGATTCGAATTCAGTGCTCTGTTATTCCAGCTATGTCACCAGAAGCTGATGGCAGTTGAAAAGTTATATTTATTTTAAAATAAATTGTTTGAAACTTTTAAATATTTTTTAATTAAAAAAATCTTAGTGCAATGTATCTTAGGACCATTTCCATGAGATTCCTGATATAGTTCATGAGGTTCATGGTTGAGGTTGCTTTCATTGTAGCATCTATTCTACACTATTCACTAAGGCTCTGTACTTTCAGCCTGAGTGGAAATAACTATATTCTTCATCTACCAATGTGTTTTGCTGTGAAAATTATTTGGGAAAGAAATAAGGAAAGCTCTTTCTGACCGTGATCTTGACAACTATCAGCTATGATTTTTTGCCAACTCAGTTTCTGTTCTATAAAATGATGTTATTTTCCTGCTGTACTGTGCCAGTGCTAAGTCCCTTCAGTCACATCACACTCTTTGCAACCACATGAAGCCCACCAGGCTCCTCTGTCCATGGGATTCTTCAGGCAAGAATCCTGGAATGGGTTGCCATGCCCTTCTCCAGGGGATCTTCCTGACCCAGGGATCAAACCCAAGACTCTTACATCTCCTGCATTGGCCGGTGAGCTCTTTACAACTAGTACCACCTGGGAAGGGATATTTTCCTAGACAACCTTACAACTTCAGCAAGTGACTTTTTAAAATTTTCTTTTCTGATACACCACAGTACTGGGAAACTAGAGTTTTTCCCTCTTCCCCTAGTTCTTCACACTGACCTAAAGACTTTGATGTGTCTATCGTGTATCTTGATTGTAAATGTCTTGAGAGCAATGGAATTTGATTATTCTTTCATTTTAATACCAACCAAATGTAGCCCTTTATATTTGTTGAAAGAATAAATGAGTAACAAATGAGTCCTTTCTAACTCTTAAAATCTATCAAATATTGTCTGGATTATCACTAAAGTTTCTCCCAAATTATTAGATCTATATCCATCTATTCTACATGTAGATTTTCTTAACTATATACTTACCCCCTGTATTGTGATCATGGATAATTAAACATGAAAAAAAACACATATGCTGTCATAGAAAGTATTGTTTCCATACTAAATGTTAAGCAACTTAGCATGCCATGTTAAAAATTCCTGTTTAGAAAGGAATAATACATAGAGTCAATTTCTGTACTATTGCTTCTTATATTACACTATTTATGTATTTTAGTCACTTTTCACTGGCATATATCTGTTTTTATTTATGTAGTATCATATTGTACAATTTTATAGTGAAAATAGATAACACTCATCAGATTTTTAATTAATTAAAGCTCTTTTTAATTTTCAAATGATAGATTTCTTTTACTTGAAAACATAGTATTAAGGATATTCCTTGAGACATACTGAGTCCTCCTTGAGACACTCCTTAAAAAAAAGGGATAGAGAGAGAAATAAGTATTCAGTAAAACTCAAGTCTGAGCCCTGCTTTCCTCAAGTGGGTAGGACTCTTTTGTCAATAGCTCCATCTGCAGACCAGGGACAGCTTGTGAATCTGGCTTGGTAATCAAGTTATAAAGAATGAGCTCTCAGCTCACAGTTTGTCTATTAAAATTTGATTTGATTTGAAAGGCAACACCCGAAGACACCTTTTTGAGGTTAATTTTTTAGCAATGTCAGGTTTTATATGATTTCTGAGAGGTTAGCTGTAGGCTCTGTCAATGGGAATTCATTGGGAGAGAGGGAGAGAGGAGAAGGGAGCAATAACTATTGCTGAAGGCTTGCATTCAAGCATAATAAACTCTTTAGTCAGCTGTTTAAAGAAGTACACAGCAAATTAATTTTTTCCATTTTTTTCTGCAGAAAATTGATTTATCTGAACACTTTCTTCCATAAAGGCACTCTCTAAGCTGTCATGTACTCAGCGCTCTTTCCCCAGTGATATGAGTGAGAACAGTTCAATTCCCACTGCCAATGCTATAATTTTAAGAGTTTAAATAATATGCACTCTGAGTAGTGGTCCTGTCAGCTGTGATTCCACTTTAAAGCATGTGGGTGAGGGGATGAATTTAGCCATGCTTGAATGTATTTTCTATTAGGGGTCTCTAGCTTTGGAACACTAGAGGGCTGTATAAGTCTTTTTTTAGTAACTTATAAAGGTGCTAGATTTCCTGAGAAGATAGGGTTCACATTATGAATTAAAATCAAACCTCAGTCTTTGAAATTGTAAAATTACCAGAAGCATTTATAAGAATAGCATATATGAGGCTAGATACATATATTTCATTTAATATTCTATATTTCAAAGCATAATCACTATCTTAGAGAACACCTATGTATTTAATCTATTGGTCTTTAGATTAATCTTTCCTTAATTTAAAAAAGTCCATAGATTTTTCCAGAGTAAATATATTTTTTGAAATAATATTTTTATAATGTGTCTTATTAACAGTAGGATGCCAAAAATATGCATGTAATAACAATGAATTTGCTACTACGTGTGCCATATATATATAACAGCAGGGTTGTTATAAGGCTAAAATAAGATAATGGCTGAGAAAATGCTTTGAAAATATGAAAGCACTAAAAAATGTAAGATGACTATGTTTATTGTTATCAAGCATTAATTTTCCATAGTATAATGACTTTCATACTGGAAAGTATGAAACCATTTTCCAGTGGTTTCTGGAACAGAAGAGACTGAATAAGTTTAGGGACAGGTGCATTGTTGGTGAAAAAATTGATTTAAAACCACATAACAAAGGAAGATAAATCACACATACTTTTTTTGGCTTCAATGCTCATATATATATATATGTGTGTGTGTGTATGTGTGTGTATCAACTTTTAGTTTCAAGTTAATATAAGCTAAGTTAATAATATAAGTTAATATAAGTTACTTTTACTTTCATGCTGAAATGATATCAACACTTTGTGCACATCTGTACTTAAATACTCTTTAAAATGTGGAAAAGTTCTTTTACATAAGACACCTATGCACATGGTCTCTATTCATCAGTGAAAAAACAGAAAAACTGATGACCCAGATCAGTCTACATAAACGATTAACAGATGGAATATATGATGATCTAGATAGTTTGTTGAATTATTACAAAGCGAAGATTACATTAGGGAAGTGGAACAAAGGTTAGGCATTTGTGACAGAAAAAATAAGGCAAAACTAGTGATTTGGGCATGTAAAGTACATAAATAGTTGTAAAAGAAAACAGACTATGATAAGTGTCCTCAAAGAAGAAAATAAGAAGAGAAGCAAATAATATACACAGCTAAATATGTAGAGAAGCCTTCCTAAACAAGGTGGTATTTGAAAGAGAGGCTTGGGATTTGGGTAACATATTGAAAAGTACAGATTTAAAGATATTAAGGAGAAATAAAACCATAGGTAACATTTCCCAGGCAGAAAAGAATAAGACTTAATTTCACAATATAAACTACAAATTCAAAATAAAGGATTTGAAATTTTTCCTGCTCCATTGAGTGTATTACAGGTTCTAGGGTACAGAGTTCAAATGCTTCACTGAAGAGTAGTTTTCAAGCTGTTAACAAAAGGTATGAAATGGGACAGTCAAGGGCACTTTGCAGCCTAATTTGAGAATAAGTTTTCAGATAGACAGTGTCAGTATTTATGGGGGCAAGAGTGATGGGGTGTTGAGTAACCAAAATTAAAGAGAAGGGCTCAAACTGTACATGATTTTGTTTGTGTTTGTGTGCCTAGTAACTCATTCAAACCATATTTGTTGTACATGTGTTGCAATAAAGTTCTAGAATCCAGTAGAATACATACTAATGGATGTCCAAACTAAAAATTCAAGTATAGAACTTGAAAAGAAGTCAAAACAGGGTGTATAGAATTAGGAGAAACCTACAAAGAATGGTGATTGAGCTTAGAGTAGATGTATATTATCACCCTGCTAATTTAACTTACATGCAGCATACATCATGAGAAACACTGGGCTGGATGAAGCATGAACTGGAATCAAGATAGCTGGGAGAAATATCAATAACCTCAAATATGCAAGATGGTACCACTCTTATGTCAGAAAGTGAAGAAGAAATAGAACCTCTTGATGAAATTGAAANGGCTTTGTGTTACAATATTTATCATTTCAGAGTGAAGATTAAGCCACAGTCTCTGTTTGCATACCCTCAGACTTTAAGCCTGTGATCTACTATTTTCTACTATTTTCTGTTTACTGTAATGCAAGTTCTTTTTTCCTTCTTAGTCTGTTCCCTCTTCTGTAAAAACAAAGGGATAATAATGCCTCTCTCTTATGGTTGGTGTAAGGATAAATGAAGTGAATACACTACCTGCCAACATGGTGATTGCCAGCTATTAATGTTAAGAATAGGCTATAAATGAACCCGTCGGCTGGAAGTAGAGTGTCAGTACAGAAATGCGATATTATAACCCCTGTGGTTTAGCATTTGGTGTGGGTTAGGGGGTTGGGAACATTTATAAATGTCTCTTAATTTTGCTGTAACTAATGCTTGATTGTCTTTGAAGCCAATGAGATAGTGAAAGACTCCATTGAGGGTAACAACTAATGTCTGGTGACAAGCATGAGTTGTCAGTTAACCCATGTAAATTGACAGTGTGTCTGGACTAAACTTGTGCTAGGCAGATAGTTTGTAAGTGCCTGAGGGGCAAAAGGAAAAGAAAAGACAAGTGGATAGTGTCCTTCAGACTTGTCATCACCATTGAAGTCTCCTTTGTTTGGGGCTTATAAGCCACCCACCTTCAGTGTCATAACAGGTTGTAACATGGTATTTAAATGACGACTGCCAGTGCAAGTAAATTTAGCAAGGTGGTAGTCCCTATGGGTATTGTAAAATATCCCCAGCAAACCCCTTCCATTTTCTCTAACCACTCTGTGGACTAATAAAAGCCAAAGAGAGCAAGAAATAGAGCTGCAATTCCATTCTCTCTGCAGCTGCTCATGTAAAACCCTGGTTTTCTCTGCACCTGAGATGTTTGCCCATAGAGAGTTATTTTTCAAGTTGCCTATGGAAGCTGAACAGATCTTAATGCCACCAATAGTTTTCAAAGCTTCAACTCTGATAGAGCTTTGAAAGTAATTAGGTAAAGAAAATTAATTCCAGTTGGGAACATATAAAGCATTTCATTTGGAAACTGACATGAATAAAATTATAATTATGGTAAATATAAAATTCTAAAATTACAATAAGTTCTGACTTTAGCATTTCCATGCAAATTAATGTTTTGTTAACACTCAGTAAAGGATGCAATAGCCAGGAGACCAACACAACAATCAGAAAGGAAGATGCTCCTTTTGTGCAAAGCCTCTGAGCAGACTCAAACTCTGAGACTGGGCTAGAAACAAGAAAAGATTCTGCAAAGAGCAGCTGAAGCAATACATCAAAGAGTGCTCAGATGAGTATTTTCCCTCTCTTCTTCCTCCTTTTCCTCTCTAGATAAAAAGAGAAATAGGTAGATGATAGATAGATAATAGATATAGACGTAAAGACAGATTATACATTATCAACAAGGACAATGTTACCCCAAGGGATGAAAATACATGCTCGAGGGCAAAACACTTAAATGTTATAATGGTTATGATCTCTCTAAAGAGCCATAGTATATAAAGATCTATATGTGGTACTAATATTTCACAGGATGAAAGTAATATGAGGGAAAAAAGAAACTAAATAGCATTACTAGCCTTGTGATAATGGGAAAGAGACTAAGAAATATTGATTTAGCTGCATGAATATTGAGTCATGAGTAAACTTTTCCTAGGCCCTCTAGTTATACAAAGAGATGGCTGGCAAGACAGCAACATCATGCAAACCAAAACAAATAAAATCCCCAAACTGTTCTCTGTGTATATCTATACTGATATGTACAATGTCTGATAAACATATCTTTAATTTCAATAAAGCATCTCAGGTATTTTTGAAGTGCCTACTATTTGCCAAGCATTGTACTTCTTGTGGAACAAAGTAGTAAATGTGCTCCTACAGGAAATGTAATCCAGATGAAAAGGGATATCAAACTCTTACCTGCAGCAAGGATGTGGGAAGGAAGGAAGGAACACAGAGCTTGGAGAGCATATAGCAGAGGAATTTTTTTTTTTCAGACTCAATGAGTTTATTTTTTTTTAATTTTTTGAATATTCATTTATTTTGGCTGTGCTGGATCTTTTAAAAAATTATTTATTTTAATTAGAGGCTAATTACAATATTGTATTGGTTTTGCCATACATCAATTAGATATCTGGGTTATAAATAGAAAGCAGAGAGGCAAGGTCGTAGAAGAGAGTGTTCTAAGCAAAGACACTTTACATCTATCTAAATCCCAGAAGTCACAGGAATCGTGGCATGTTCACATAAATGAACAGGATCCAGAAAGCTGAAGTTTAGCAACAAGAAAGAGGCCTGTGGGCGGTGGTAAAACTGAAGTAGCTCAGAGACAGAGGAGCTCACATAAGTCCTCCTAAACGGTTTGGAATATGTCCCAAAAGAAAAACCATTGTATAATTTTAGAAGAGCAATTTTCCTGATCAGGGTTGTGTGACCAAAAGACTGAATTAGGTCAAGGTAAATTTCCAATGTGAATCAATATTTAACAGCAGATTTCCTTTTAAGTACTAATGAACACTCTTGCTATCATGTAAAACACCCTTTCACAATGACAACTCCAAAAGCTGGAACCCTTTATTAGCAATATGCCATAGAAAATGGAGAAAAAATATTGAAGTGTGCAATGGTTTATTTAGTCAAATATGCACGTAGTGTACTTGTAATGGCAAACTACTGTGACAAGATTTTCCAGGGCATATGAGCCTAAGATACCTCTGACATTTGTTCTATGTTTCTGTGTTGACGGCAGCAGTCCATGTTGATGAAATTACTAGACATAGAATTTGAATAGAGATTGGAATATGACTGAGATGGCTTTCTAGGACCTACATGGTTTCTATTTGCATTAACTTATAAATAAATCAGGGCCTGTCTATCTGTGGTCATGGGGAGCTGCAGCCCCTTTGTAAGCCATGTAGTCAAGATATTTTTTTGAATACCTGTCTTTTTATTTAAAGTGAAGTCTAAAAGTAGTATAAGATTTTAAGCTATTTCTTTAACAGTTACACAATCTATTAACTGATTCCACCACCCTATCAATGCTTTTTATTTTTTGACAAACAAAATGAATGAAAAACAAAATTTTACCTTAACATATTTTCAACAAAAACAGGCAAAAAGATGTGAGAATTTAATAATCACAGCTTTTCTAAGATGCAAATAGTTTGCCTATAAAAATGCAGAAATACACTGCATTGAAGCATTAAAAGTAATGAGAAAGTCTTAATCTGTAGTACCTGTTTTGTCTTATATCAATGCAGAGTTATTATGCACATATGTGTAACATGTATCTTCAGTTCAGTTAAGTCACTCAGTCATGTTCGACTCTTTGCGACCCCATGAATCATAGCACGCCAGACCTCCTTGTCCATTACCAACTCCCTGAGTTCACTCAAATTCATGTTCATCGAGTCAGTGATGCCATCCAGCCATCTCATCCTCGGTCGTCCCCTCCTCCTCCTGCCCCCAATCTCTCCCAGCATCAGAGTCTTTTCCAATGAGTCAACTCTTTGCATGAGGTGGCCAAAGTACTGGAGTTTCAGCTTTAGCATCAATATTTATCTTAGTATGTTAATTTTGCTATTTTCTCATTTGTTGAATTATATTTGGCTGTGAGAGTATTCATAAAGCATTGCATTTCAGTTCATCCTATTCTTTTGAATTGTGTGGCTTGTGGTTTTATTTGTGTTTGGAGGAGTTTATTTTGATTCTGTGCACTGTCTAGTGGTTCTCATTGGTAGTAGCCCCTGGGCTCATTTAGAAAGCTACAGAGCTTTTGAAATGTGATTAATCAAAATGGGAAATTATAAATGACAATGTAATTTTATTTTATGGCAGTAATTCATGGATGAAAGTAAGACCTAAAAAAAAACTGTAACGTGTCCCAAAAGACTCTGTGAAGAAACAAATGCCTACAAAATAGATAACCTTACACAGTGAATGAATATAAAGATTGTCTTTAAATTCAAAGTACTAAAAAATATAAAACATACTTACTCAAATAAAACTCCATGGGTTATCTAGAGAATAAACCATTCTCTAGAGTTAAACATAATGGGCTACAAAATTAGTTGACTGCTTGAGTGACTGCATCCTAAACTAGCAAGATTTCATTAACCTCTGTCTCTTATCAATGAAAAAAACTTTCAAAATTACCCATAAATAGGATGGTCATTAATTATAATCTGAGAAAACACTGAATCACATCTAAATATCTGTTTATTGTTTCTGTTGCTCTGTGACTTGGCTCAGTCTGACACAAATCCAAGGCGATACAGTGGAAAACAGAAAAGCTCCTCAGTGAGAGTACACATGCTTCATCCATGCTGATATTAATGTCCAAATTATCTCAGACATAACTGAACCTCCAGAAATATTTGCCAAAGAGATCTGAAGGTTGAAATTGTCAATCGAAACCCTTAAACGATGTGTTGGTTTTTCCTAGAAGAAATAAGAAGAAAGAAAAAAAAAAAGAAAACTCTAGCTAGATTATCAGAATTCTTCAGTAGTATTAAAGGAGACATTAAAAAAGCAACTTAATTTGATGGTTTATCCCATGAATCATCTGCCTTTATTTAAATAGAATTTTCAAAAGATCACCTAATTAAAGATGCATTCAAGACCTTTCTATATATCAGGTGAAGTAATTTTCCAAAGCATTTTCATATAAAAATTATAGAAATTGTTCTTTTCAGCATTGGAAATATATGCATATTATATCACTGAAAGCAATTACATCTCTATCTTCTTAGATAACATTTAATAATCTACTGGGGATTTGCTTTTCAAATTAAATTACTGTAACATTAATATTGCTATATTCATACAAAAATGAAGGTTTCGGACACATTAATTTCCATTTAAATTTTTCTTCTCTTCATCTTTCAAAGAAATGCAATAATACTTTGGAACAAAAAATTAAACACACCTAGAAGGTTATGTTGAGTTGGGAGGATATTGTAATCTTTAGCCTAGAGATTCAAAAAGCCTGTTATTGGATTCAGTGCATTTTTGCTTGTGCATGCGAGTTCCGGAGAATGCATGTGTTATTACAATGAGTAAAATGCATTTGAACTCAACCTTTTCAAAGTTCTATTTCTGCTGAGCTGACATTATAATTATGATGGCATTTGTACTATGGGACAATGAGCATTATTTTATGAATTCCTATAATTAGTAAGAATTATTAAAAGACCAAACTAAACTTTTTGAAAGATAAAATTATTTTTCACAATGTGAATTATGTGTACAAAATGTTTGATAACTTGACAATAAATGGATTTAAATGATGAGGAAAAGAAAAGAGGAGGATAATTAAGCTTAAAGTTTTGTTTGAAAATATGTATTTAGTTATATAATCACTCATCCTAAACGGTCATTGTAAGTAGGTTAAATATAATGAAAATGTACTTTAAAATAGCTATTTTACCTTGGAACATGAAACATAGAGACCAGCCCTTCTTCGAGTGTTTAGTTGAGCTGTGCTCTTTTTTCTTCTAAAAGCAACCAAAAAAATGCATTAACTTTAAATTCTAGGTTTGTTTTGGGGAATCAGAGAATTCTTAGAGGTTCTTTCAATATCTCTCTACTTTTTCTGCAATTACTCATATCAATCTCAACATTTTCATCAGCCTGATCAGGATTTTCCCAAGTACTCAGTCTCCATGGAAATAATTTCTCTTTATCTGGCACTCATATTTCACTGCAAGTTTGTATTATTTCATAGAAGCTAATTAATTGACAGCAATAAGTAGTAGCACTGATAAAATTATTAGTGAAATAAAAAGATTGGGAACAAAAACAACTCAGTGTTGGTAAGCACTTCATCCACCAGTAGAAACTGTGTGCATAGGCAAACCTAGGCAAACCTCTCCAGAGTGTTCTGTGAGCTGTGGGTCTCCACACCACTCTGGGCATCAGTACATATGGTTTAGAAAAAGTATTAGCACTATTCACAGAACATTAATCAGTTCACTGGGAGCCAGTCTGGAGAGACTATTCTACTCTACTCAAATTGTGGCCTGTAAATGTAGTTGCTCAGTCGTGTCCAATTCCTGGAGACCCATGAACTGTAGCACACGAGGCTCCTCTGTCCACAGGATTTCCCAGGCAAGAATGCTAGAGTGGGTAGCCATTCTTTTCCACAGTATCTTCCTGGACCAGGAATCAAACTAGGGTCTCTTGCATTGCAAGCAGATTCTTTAATGTCTGAGCCACCAGGGAAGTGCTACAAACCCACAAAGATTCAGATAATTTGCAGTTCCTGAAGAAATTCTTCTCTATCTACCTCTGCACACATATGTACATATTTATATTTACAATTANAAAAAAAAAAACAGAAATGGTAAAGTATGAAACATCATTAAGGAATAACTAGCTTTCTATTTGGGCAGAAAGATAATGTTGGTTCAGGAAACTGATACCTAGGCAGACAAAATGGACTGGTCGACTGGAGTTTTCTACTAAGGACTTGGAAGCTTGTGTGGCAAGACTCACTTTAATTGTAGACATTGTGTATTTTACTTATAACTTAAGAAGGTGTTTTTTGTTTGTTTGTTTGTTATGTTTTAGGAGACAGAGAGACCAGGATTTGGGTGGCAGGGATAGGAGAAAGCCTTATAAATACTCCAAGGTTTTATAAAACAGTGTACAAAGTGTTTAGAACAGGTAGTGAAAGTAAGGATATGAAAGAAATGGTGGATAGGACACACGTTTCATAGAGAGCACATGGGAAAGCTGAATTGTTTGTACCTATGCCAGCCTCTCTAAGTATACTGTTTCCCATGGGGAATATAGATCATAGTTTCAAGAAGAATATGTCATTTTTGTCCTTTCAGAAATTAAACTTTATAGGAAATCTCTTGAACTTTATGGGAATTTTTAGGAGTCATAATATCATCTAGAGCAGTGGTCCCCATCCCCAAACTTAATGGTGTATTAGAATCACTTGAAAAACTTGTTAATTTCTTTCTCACTCAGTAAGAATTAGGTGAGATATTTGACTATTTATTTAAAAAAAAAAAAGAAAAACAGTAAGAACCTATTTGGGAAGGGACCTGAAAATTACTGATTGTGGGACTCTACCTTCAGTTTTCCAAGAAGTCATAACAAATTCCCTTGGACACTCTTGACCTGATGAAATTACTGTAAGTTATTTTTGTGGCTTCACCATAAGATGAATTTCTTATTTATCCTTATGCCAACACAGATAAAATTGTACAGACTGTAAATGGCAGAATTATGTATACATATGGACAAATTATTCAGAAGAGAATTTCAATAAAAAATCTTGATCATGCTTAGAAACAATTTTCTCATTTTTAATGGAAATTACTGTTGGCCAATTAGACTAGATTGTATTTTCTATGTAGTGAAGAGGCTAGTGAAGTTATCCCACAATGGTCCAGTTGGATGGATTCAGTGTGTCCTGCTAGCAGAATTACAGTTGAAAGTCTGTGATTCTTTTTTTATCTTGCTCCAAGCTCCATGGTGCTCAGCTAAGCAAGAAGCTCCAGTTGCGTTCAAAGATGGCTCCTCACTCGAATGAGCACCGTGGGGTGCAGAGCATGACCAGTGTCTGGCCTTGTGCAGGAAGCTTTAACATATGCCTCGTTTTAAATCAGGCAATACCAAAAAGGATTCTCTGGAAACTTTAAGCCATGTGCATATCTCTAATTCACAATAGGAAATAATGAATTACAGAATAAACCAGGGTGAACCTAATATTTGAAAAAGACAAGTTATTAGGGCAAACATTAAAAAAACTAACTGATTTTCATGTCTGGGTTCTGTCTATGCATTCAATTCATGTGTCAGAAAACATAGTAATAATTTATAGGTCAGTGATGCCAAGGTGTTTAAGATAAATTCATGTACATAACCATTTATTCTCTTTCAAATAATTTATGTATTTTAGGATGTAGGCCACTTTTATATTTTAGTAAATATACTTGCACATCTATGAAAACTTTCATCTTCATTCTCACATTTCTTTTTGTCTCTGACTATCAAAGATGATAATATATGCTCTATTCCCCAAGGCCCTCTCAGATAGTGCTAATTCAGCAGCATTTTTCTCTCATGCTGTCAGGTTCTACCTAGATTTCTTTCCTTGACATTTGGAAGGATATTTCTGCCTTTAAAGCTACAGAGTAATAGCAATGGTTAAAGGGTTTTCTGTTCTTTTTTCTTTGCTGTTGCTTTGTTTACCTTTTTGTTTCTGTTTTTGCTTTGGATAAATACATGTTTTAATTTTAAATATCCTAAGATATCAATCTCCTAAGTAACATAAATAATAAATCTCACAAAATTTATGAAATATCACAAGACAGTAAATATCTACAATCTAACCAAGACTAGGACAATTTACTTGTATATCTGTTTCCCTCTTTTTACATCATTTAGGATAAGGCTGTTAAGATTCTCCAATGGGGACTAGTTTCTCAAGAAGTTGAGGGAAAAAGATATTTGATTATGTCTCAACAAATATGTAACATCAATACTTATTTTTATTATAATGAACTCAATATTCTATAGTTAGAGAAAACAGTCAGGACAACTTGCTGCTGCTTCTAAGTCGCTTCAGTCATCTCTGATTCTGTGCGACCCCATAGACTGCAGCCTATCAGACTCCTCCATCCATGGGATTTTCCAGGCAAGAGTACTGGAATGGGGTGCCATTGACTTCTCCAGAAATCTAAGCTAGAAGTATTTTAATTCAAAATTAGTTGCAACATCTTAGCCACTAGTTTTCCTTAATTCTTGCATAACACGCCATCTTTCAAAACTGAATTATGCAGTTTTTGCTTCTTTGGCTTCCATTATTTGTCCTTGACTTGGATCGAGTTGGAAACAGACCAGAGCCCTATACCAACTTCCTCTTTCATATCTTGCTCCTTCATCTGCTCATCCGTCCTTTCCCACTTACCTTCTCGCACACGTCTGAGGGTCTACTGTTTGCCAGGCCCTTTGCTGAATACGGAATACAAAATATTTTGGGCAATCTATGTAAATTAGGAGGCCTTTTTAGTTCATTGACATTTAAGTCTTGTTTTCCGTATTGCTGCCTCAAGTCATTTATTTCAGTAGTTCGACTGGATCTCATCTTTCATATACTTGATATTTGGTCTCAAAGTTTCTGACTGCAAGAAAGAATCCAAGTTTCTAAAAGTCTTCCCATTCTTACTTATTCTATCCCTCTCCCCAAACACAGACACTCACAAAGCACACATATGAACAATAATTTATCAACATGCTATCATAACATTAACTTAATGTGAGAAAAGAAGCCTGAGATATTTTACTGGTTGACTTTGAATGATTATACCCTAAAGAGTGTACATGTTCATGTCAAACAGCTATGCTATTAGAACTTTAGAACTATATGGTTATAATTATAAATCAACCAGAAAATTCAGTTTGTCCAAAGTCTATTCTTCTGTCTTTATAAATAGCATATCTGCAAGTTAGTCATATAGCTCTACTGGCCCACAGAGAGAGTTTGCCTTCAGGCATCAGTTTGTGTATCTATGCATGTATTTATTTGGTTCATGATGAAGCTAATTGTGTTTGTGGATAAAATTGAGGCCAATTTTATCAATTTATTTCCAACTTTTTCATTTGAATTAGCAACAAATTATGATCCAGGGGTTGGCTCAAGGATAATTTCATAGTCTAACCCAGATAAACAAGGGTAAACCTCAGGAGACCTCTCAGTGGTAAAGCAATTTTAATTAGTAAAAGATCCTGAAACTGCACATTGAAAACAAATTGTTACTCAGCAGATATGTGATGCCATCAGTCAGAGACCTCATTCACAACTAGTAAAAGACAGGGAGCTTTGGGGAAGAGCTGGTGAGGGGTAATGAGAAGTGTCACTTAAAGTTAGTTCCTGGAAGTGAAGATCAAAGTGAAGGACACTCACGCTCCTGGCGCTAGAACTCATATCAAAGTGTCAGGTTGCAGAGTTATCTCAATTCTGCAGTTTCAGCCAGGGAAAGGGAAACGCTCTTTTAAAACTTTCTTCAAGAAGTAAGATTCATTTTGAAGTTCTTAGTTGTTAATTTTTGTTTCCTATCAAAGGCTATAGGAAATGGTGGCACATTTACAGCTATCGCTAAACCAACATATTGCCAAGTCCTCATAAAAGGTCGATTCATACATGAACTTGATTTTTCACTGTTTCATTTATGAATACCAGCTTGTTAAGTTTTGATTTTTTTTACTGCTATCCTCAATTCTATTTGCAAGAATTACTTTAATACTTCTATGAATTGCTTTAAATTTTAATTATGAACATAATAAACTATAATAAAATATGAATAACAAATGACTAGATATATTTCTAGAAAGCTTCACTAAAATATTTGTACTGTACAACCTTAAAATTACTATTGCTAATAGAAATTGAATAAGAAAGAAAAACCTCACAGCCAAACATTTTGTCATTTGTTTCAAAAAAGCATTACATGTGAATTTATTGGTCATTTGAAGTCAGATATCTGAGTAGATTTGTCACCATAAGCAGTTAAATACATTAGTGATGAATTTTTTTCCCCTTAGATAATCTCTTATTTTAAGACTTTTCACTTACATGGCTTCTTTAAAATGTTTTATATGTAAAATTGTTTGGACGTTGGTATACAAGTCATATAATTTTTCTTCCGGATGTCGTGCTCATTGTGTATTCCTTTCTTTTCTTTTCTTTTAGGTTCTCATTAGTTACCTGTTTTAAACAAGTGGTGTATATATATACACACAACACTTGTATATATATACATCAATGCCAGGATCCCAGTGCATCGCTTTCTCCCCACCTTTGTATCTATGTTTGTTCTCTACATCTGTTTTTATTTATGCTTTGTGAATAAGTTCATCTGTAGCGTTTTTCTAGATTCCACATATAAATGTTGTGCTGTGCTGTGCTGTGCTAAGTCACTTCAGTCGTATCTGACCCTTTGCAACCCTATTGGACCATAACCCAGCAGGCTCCTCTGTCCATGGGATTCTCCAGGCAAGAATACTGGAGTGGGTTAATATGTTCTCCTCCAGGGAATCTTCCTGATCCAGGGACTGAGCCTGTGTCTCTTATGTCTCCTGCATTGACAAGCGGATTCTTTACCACTAGCACAATCTGGGAAGACCCATGTATAAGAGATATTACACGTTGTTTAATTTTCTCTTTCTGACTTACTTCACTCAGTATGACAATCTCTATTATTTCATTCTGTTTTAATGGCTAACTTTCTATTGTATCTATGTACCTCATCATCTTTATTCTTCTGTTGATGGCCGTTTAGACTGCTTCCATGTCCCGTCTATTGTAAATAGTGCTACAGGGAATATTGGAGTGCAAGTATCTTTTTAAATTGTAATTTTCTTCAGGTATATAATTTTCTACTCTTTTCTTTGAGCCAGGAGTGGGAGTCCTGGTTCACATGGTTTTTCTATTTTTAGCTTTTGAAGAACCACCATACTGTTCTCCATAGCGGCAATACCAATTTACCTTCCCACCAACAGTATAGGAGGGTTCCCTTTTGTCCACATCCTCTCCAGCATTTAGTGTTTGTAGATTTTTCTGATGATGGTCATTCTGACCAGTTTGGCATGATACCTCACTGGAGTTTTGATTTGCATTTCTCTAATAATTAGTGATGGTGGGTATCTTTTCATGTGCTTGTTGGCCATTTGTGTGTCATCCTTGGAGGAATGTCTATTTAGATCTTCCATCCCTTTTTTAACTAGGTTGTTTATTTTTTAAATATTAAACAGCATGTGTTGTTTGTATATTTTAGAGATTATAGAATACGATGAAAGAAATCAGAGACAACAGAGACAGACAGAAAGACATATCATGTTCTTGGACTGGAAGAATCAATATTGTGAAAATAAGTATATATACAAAACAATCTCCAGATTCAGTGAAACTCCTATCAAATTGCTAGTGACATTTTTCACAGAACTAGAATAAAAAATGCATAATTTGTATGGAAACAAAAAAGGCCCTGAATAGCCAAAACAATCTTGAGAAAGAAAAATGGAGCTAGAGGAATCAGGCTCTCTGATTTCAGGCTATACTATAAAGCTATAGTAATCAAGACAGCATGGTACTGGCACAAAAACAGAAATACAGATCAATGGAACATTGATAGAAAACTGACATAGAAAGCTCAGAGATAAATCCATGCGTCTATGGTCACCTAATCTATGACAAAGGAGGCAAGAATATACAATGGGGAAAAGGAAGTTTCTTCAATAAATGATGCTGGGGAAAATGGACAGCTACTTGTAAAAGAATGAAATTAGAACAATCCCTAACACCATACACAAAAGCAAACTCAAAATGGATTGAAGACATAAATGTAAGGACAGACACTATAAAACTCTTAGAGGAAAACATAGGCAGAACACTTTTTGACATAAATTGCAGGGAGATCTTTTGACCCAGCTCCTAGGGTAATGAAAATAAAAACAAAAACAAACAAATGGGACCAAATTATACTTAAAAGCTTTTGCACAGCAAAAGAAACCGTAAACAAACTGAAAAGACAACCCCCAAGATGGGAGAAAATATTTGCAAACGAAGCAACCAATAAGTAATATTTGAACACACTTCTTTCATATTTTCAGGCAATCTTGTCTAAAAGCCACCTTACTACTCAGCTAATGGAATGACTGATTAACAATGCCAGTGGTAGCAACAAAGGAAGCTCAAACTAGAAAAGAGTGAAAACATAATGGCTTCAACTCTATTTAATGCAACTAGCCAAGACAGTTCTTCCTTTTCCATGTGAAAGATAGCTAGTACTGAAGACATTTAAGATAGAATAGTTCCACTTTCCCAAGAAACTCTTAGGAAAATGGAAAGTCTCTTCCTCCAGTATTTTTCTTTGATATTCCACANAATGGCTTCAACTCTATTTAATGCAACTAGCCAAGACAGTTCTTCCTTTTCCATGTGAAAGATAGCTAGTACTGAAGACATTTAAGATAGAATAGTTCCACTTTCCCAAGAAACTCTTAGGAAAATGGAAAGTCTCTTCCTCCAGTAATTTTCTTTGATATTCCACATCCCATCAAATTATGACTTGCTTGACTGTATGGTGGTGTGTGATCATCTTCAACCCACCCAGAAAAATATGTGTGAGAGACAGAGAGTAGAATTTCAGGCATTCATCTCACTCTGAATGTTGGATGTAATACTTTCCATTTCTCCAGCATTGTAACTTAAAATCATCCAGCAGTTAATAGTTCTGTTTTAGCACCAGCAGAACAATGAAACCTTAAACAATACCATTATCAGCTCTACATACTTGTCGTATGCCACTTTTTCTGGTCCTTGTCAATTCACCAAGCCTAAGAAGACAGTGGCACCCCACTCCAGTACTCTTGCTTGGAAAATCCCATGGACGGAGGAGCCTGGTGGGCTGCACTCCAAAGTTCTTGCCTGGAGAATCCCAGGGATGGGGGAGCCTGATGGGCTGCCATCTATGGGATCGCACAGAGTCGGACACAACTGAAGCGACTTAGCAGCAGCAACAGCAAGGTAAAAATAAACTAAAACACAAACCCTATCTCTTATCAGGACACCTTCGAGGCAAAAGTCAGAACACAGGTTTTAATGAAGCCTTAAAATCGTCAATTTGGAACAGAAAAAGAAATAGAGAAGGAAGAGACTAAGGCCTGGAAAGAGCTGCTAGTGGGAGAGCAAGTGACTGTTCAAAAGTAATGCCGCTGCTAAGTCGCTTCAGTGTCCAACTCTGTGTGATCCCATAGATGGCAGCCCACCAGGCTCCCTCATCCCTGGGATTCTCCAGGCAAGAACACTGGAGTGTGTTGCCAGTTCCTTCTCCAGTTCATGAAAGTGAAAATTGAAAGTGAAGTCGCTCAGTCGTGTCCGACTCCTAGCGACCCCATGGACTGCAGCCTAACAGGCTCATCCATCTATGGGATTTTCCAGGCAAGAGTACTGGAGTGGGATGCCATAGCCTTCTCCAATCAGAAGTAATAATAGGAAATAAGTGTTTTTAAAGTCTCTCAGGGGAAATTTATCAGGATATCTGTGCTCTAAAATGGGAGAAAAAAGCAAAAAACGAAAAACTCCTGAAAACAAAGCAGACATTCTTTTTGCTGCTGCTTCTGCTAATCACACAAAATAATATAGCCTAAGTGGAGGGATAAACCAGTTTAAACTGTATCTGGCTTCACACGTCCCAAGGCCTGTTTTAGTGTACTTATTTTTCTATAACTCATGCTATAACTTGGTGCAGAGGTCTTCCTGCAGAATGTAAATCTTAAATGTATAATGGAGTGTAATAAGTCTGATGATGTTAGATCTCTTCCTGAATGATGAGTGTATGCACAAAATATGCCTTAGAAACTGTGATTCAGTCATTATTTATCGAACATTGATCTCAGTAAGACTAGGGATATATTTGACAGTAAAACAAACAGGACTTGGAGGAGGAAATGGCAACACACTCCAGTATGCTTGCCTGGAGAATCCTATGGACCAGAGGAGCCTGGCAGGCTACAGTCCATAGGGTTGCAAAGAGTCAGACACAACTGAAGTGAGTGAACACTCACAGATGCAAAACAAACAAGATGCTCAGAAACTAGTAGAAGTATAGATAATTTATCATTGCACTGATCATTTTTATATTATTTTGCCAAAATTTGTTAAATTTTTTAAAATATTTTTTTGGTCAAAATTTGTAAACTTTTTTTTTCAAACTTTGAGTCACTTTTCTCATCATTGGGGATAATTTGGGATGTATGTGTGTGTGTGTGTGTGTGTGTGTGCGTGTTGTGTTTTGCTTTCTTTGGGCAAGTGGAGAAAGTATATGCAAAGAACAACAAGCAAGGGGGTTGGCCCTCACACGTAAAAAGTCTGTCCTAGAGCAAGTTAATAACTGAAGTTCTTTGTCTCTTTCCTCCTTTTTTTCTTTTGCAAAAAAAGGATGCTAATTTTTAAGTCTTTGTTTGGTGGTTCAGATGGTAATGCAGGAGATCGTGGTTGGACTTCTGGCTCAGGAAGATCCTTGGAGAAGGGAATGGCAACCCACTCCAATATTCTTGGAATTCTGGACAATTCTATGGACGGAGGAGCCTGAAAGGCTACAGTCCATGGAGTAGCAAAGAGTCGGACATGACTGAATGACTAACACTTTCACTTTCACTTTAATATAAAGTTCTTAGTATACCGACCAATAAACAATAAATCCTCGAAGAGTATCAGTTCCATTTTCTCCTCTTCCTGGCTGCTAACAGTATTTCTGAGAGAAATTTGAGTGACCATAGATTGCAAAGCATAGAGAACCATTATTATTTTATGTACAGTTAAGAAAGTAATGCTGACAGTTAAATTATAACATAATACTTTCTTAGAACACTGATTATCATCCTGAATCTAGAATTCATGTATACATTTTTAAGAAAACATTGTAAAAAAAAATGGGTGTTTAAATTGTGTTCATTAGGCGTAATGATTTAGGTGTTTCAAATTTGAAAGTAATTCATGCTTACAGTACAGAAACAGAGGTGAAATTGATAATTATATTTATACACATTCATGTGTGTATTGAGGAAAGACATGGAAATAAAAAAGGAAATTAACCAACAAAGGACCATGACTAAACATTACTCTTAAAAATTATTTGTCTTATAGCTTAAGCAGTGGTCTGGAACAAATTAATAAACAGCTTTAAAAACTATAAGTACCTCTTAAGCAAAGATGAATTTTTTTTCTACTTGAGAACTTAGAATAGATACAAGAAATTCTTCAATATTAAATACAACTCAAATTAATAGTGTTTCTTCTTATTGCATTTATTATTTTTAAGTGGGAAAAGTTTTATCTCTAAACACATTGAGTGACACTGGTATTAGTCAACCGATTTATCCAATAATGTTATTTTTCCAAACAAATTTGATCATATTAAGTTACTTCAGGAAACTCAAGCCACTCAACACAAAAAATGCAAAGAATCACTGTCTAGCAAAGTCAAGGAGTCTCTAATACGATTCTTTGATGCGGAGGCACTGGGAGACTAACATTATGCTAATAACATTATGCTAATAATATCACAACAAATAGGGTAATCTGTATAAGTGGTGCTAAGGGAGGAAAGGAACAGGCCGAGCTGACTCCATCTTGAAAAACAAGGAAACTCCATCTTGCACTTTCAGTGAGCTTTGGACTATGTGCCTGGTAGCAATGGGGATAATGTACCTACAGTCGAACTGGCCTCCTGGACTGATAAACCCCAGATTCCATACCAAGATTTCCCATCGCCAAAAAGAATGTAATAATCCCCTATGTAGTCAATCAACTTTGTAATCTTTATGGCACCCACTGGTGTAGGCTACAATGTATAACCAGCTGACCCTTCTGATTATGAATCATGGCTGTAACCTGATTGTATCTCCCTTTAGCACTTTCCAGGCTAGGTTTAAAGAATTTGAGGATGTAGGCTTCAACAGTAAACTTCAGGTATATAAGGACAAAACTAAGTCAGGGTCCTTGGCTAAGAGGAGACCCTGCCTTGGACCCGCCGGTGTAATAAACTGCACTCCACTATCTGCACTGTCCTGGATGAGTTTGTTTCCTGGAATGCGTGGCTACAACAGTGCTACTTCACACTCACAAGCGTGCCTAGTTTTTGGATGCCTTTCTCTGCTCCACTGGCGGGAAGAATTATTATGGCATGTATTTCCAAAAATTCTTGGAATATAATACACATGTAATTACATGGAATATAATATATGTTATTTTTGTAATATACAAAATATTCATAATTTGTAATATACAAAAATAACACACATACACATCAACCGGCCTACTGAATACCAAAGGATTACATCAATATGAACTTCAAATTGCTATAAAATGCTGCACAGAAAGTGAGGATTTTGTTTAAAGTCACATTTGGAGTCAGAAAGTGCATAGTTTTTAATCTGGTAAAAGCCATCCTTGTGTCAATCTGGGCCACCAAGGGGCTCCTTTGCCTGCCAATCTCTTTGTTCTCCTCTTACTTGGCATCCTTCCTGAGTTTCTTGGGATCATGGCCACGTGGGAGTCCCATATGATTATGGGACTTTATGTTCAGATGGACTGATGCCAAGTGCCTTCTGTTTACTTGTATGAGCCCTTCACCTAGAAACAACAGAAGCAGCAGTGATTCATTCAGTGCCCACTTCTTACAGTGGGAGAAGCTGAGCCAGAGCTCGTTGGAAGCTAAAATGATCCACACAAGCTGAGCTGAGCCTTCCTTAACTTATTTGGAGCTGGAATAGAAACTCATGTAAATGGCTATCACGTATTAGATCCATTGATTTCTGTGTACTTTATTCTGGGTTCTGAGGCATCCTAACGAATTCTAATGCTGATTGCCTGGTGGCCCAGCACACAAGTGTAATTAAAACGCACATAGGACTTTGCTTTAGAAAACTCCTTTCTGTTGTCTCTTTTTCTTATTTCTACATGTTTTTCTGGGGCAAGAAGTAGTTCTCCTTTATATTCTAAACATTTAAATGTTCTTACTTCCTCAATTCAAGAAAACAATAACTCTGTCCTGGAATTCACCAGGTAATGGGTAAATCTGTCACTTATTTTCCTTTCTCTGTGTAAATGGAGAACTTTGGTGTACCTAACCATCATAAAAATGTTCAAACTTGGAATTTTATAAGAATTCATCTGCTTATCAGCCTATTGTCCTATTAGTGGAAAGCACTTTTACGGTAGTATTAAATGAGTTAAGATACCCTAGAGAAGGGATTGGCAACCTACTTCAGCATTCTTGCCTGGAAAATCCCATGGACAGAGGTGCCTGGCGGCTGTCTCTGGAATTCTAAGAGTTGGACACGACTGAGCGACTAACATTTTCACTTTCACTTTTCATTAACCTTTTCAAGGGACTATAGAGGAGGGGATCTTTTAAATACATCAACTTTCAGTACTCCTAACGGATGCACACACCTTGAAACGTGTGCAACTTGCCTAAAAGAAGTCACTTTCACAGTAGGTGAATGACATTAAAGAAAAAAACAGAAAATATCATTAGCTTTCAGAGAAAAATTGAATTTTTTTTAAAGAGAGAACAAAGTACCTAACCAAATTTGTTTTTCAAAGAGCAGCCTGAATGCAAACAAGAGGGAACTTTTCTAATTAGGATGTAATTCCAGGAACCTCTGATGGTGTCTTAAACTCTTGTGAATATGGAAATTTCAAGCTTTTTCTCTTAATTAACTCAATTCACTATACTTGGGATGGACTGAGCCTTCATTGCTAAGCATTAGTATTATATTTTGAAAGCTGTAGGTCAGTAGGGCCTCCCCTACAATGCTTGTGCTCACAACTGTAGTTTTTCAGTAACGGGCTGAGTCAAATAAGTGGCCTGATGACAAGCATTTGCTTTGGTTCTCCTACTGTTTTTTCCCCTTTTAAAATCTTTCATTTGTTTTGCCAATATGCCTGCTTTCCTGGCACACCTGTTTTCCTCCTTAGGTAACGTTAGTTCTCTCAGAATCAATTGCAAGCAGCTTGCAACCAAATGCCTGATTAAAAAGTTAGCAGACCTTGAGTGCAATTACTTCAGCTCTGTAGCACTCAGCCATTAAACCTGGTGTTAATTGTTTCCCACTTTTGTAATGATCCTTATAATAGGATAAAAACAGAAGAGATCATGTATTGTAGTTAAAATGGAAGAAAATAAAGTCATCCACTCTAATTAATCACTGCAATATGAAATTAAACACTATTAGGAGTACATATGTTAGGATAATTTTGATTCCAGCAAAAGTCATCATTTCTTCTATGTCAAAATTTATATTGCAAAAAACTATTAATATAAGAAAAAGGTTTCATAATAAATAATATTAAAGTGATTACTTAAGGAATTTTATATTGCTTTTGAGCATTATGTACCTTAATGCTTATCACAAATATATATCCTTATGTATTATGTAAATTACATTGTAGTCAGAATGGCTTATATTTTTAAATGTATTATAATATTTAAAACACTTAAACTAAATATTTTGAGTGATTGTTCTTACAAAAAGAGAAGAAACATTAAGAATGTTGTATGGGAAGCATATTTTAGCTAATAACGACTTATTGTGGCATTTCATAACACTGAAAAGATTCTTAAAGATTTAGAAGTCTATGATCTCGAATATCTATTCAGATATTTTCTACACATGAAAAGAAACAGTTGACTAACTTACCTCTTTTCTCTTTTTCATTCTGTATAGCTATTTGCTGCCCTAGGATATTTTTAACCTGTGATCAGGAGTCTGATCACTTGTCAGTGGGGGGCTTAACTACTGGTTTTGACTAATTATGAGTCTCTATTTTATTTCATAAGAGAGAAGTCATCCATGGCAGAGACATTTGTAGTTCCTAAAGAAAGACAACAGAGGCAAGGATGCAACTTGTTGAATGGCCTTAAGAATGAAAATGGTTGAAAAATCCACTGAAACAATCAACAGTTCTATAGAGTCCATTTCACTTCCATTGATGTGTGCTTTTTTAGTTATTAAAAAATGCTGTTTATCTGCTTATTATTTTTTTTTCATCTGTCAATTCAGGTACATTTTCAGTATTATTTTCTAAACAGATAAATATTTTCCTTTCATGTTTAAAAGAACATTCAATCAAGCTAGTTCTTTTATTTTGACACTGTCATTAAAGAAAAGAAAGTTTTGTGATTATGTAGGTTATTATATATTTTGATGCAATACATATTTCAGATGCCTGTCAGATGCTTAGGACTATCATGGATGCTAAATATATCAAGTCACATAAAATATGGTTCCTGACCTTGAGAAATTTCTAGTTTTAGTTCTGACTTGTCATAATTTTCTTAGAGTATGACTTTTGATCACATTTTCTGATAGTAATCTGAAAAGAACAGATATTTAAAGGAATTCTGAAACAAATAATAGTGTATCAAAATACCATTATTAAGTACCCAGAATTACTGAGAACTTATGATTAAATCCTAAAACTCAGCACTGGCCACAGAACTGGAAAAGGTCAGTTTTCATTCCAATCCCAAAGAAAGGCAATATCAAAGAATGCTCAAACTACCGCACAATTGCACTCATCTCACACTCTAGTAAAGTAATGCTCAGAATTCTCCAAGCCAGGCTTCAGCAATACATGGACTGGGAACTTCCAGATGTTCAAGCTGGTTTTCAAAAAGGCAGAGAAACCAGAGATCAAATTGCCAACATCCTCTGGATCATCGAAAAAGAGAGTTCCAGAAAAACATCTACTTCTGCTTTATTGACTATGCCAAAGGCTTTGACTGTGTGGATCACAATAAACTGTGGAGAATTCTGAAAGAGATGGGCATACCAGACCACCTAACCTGCCTCTTAAGAAACCTGTATGCAGGTCAGGAAGCANGCAAGAGAGTTCCAGAAAAACATCTATTTCTGCTTTATTGACTATGCCAAAGCCTTTGACTGTGTGGATCACAATAAACTGTGGAGAATTCTGAAAGAGATGGGCATACCAGACCACCTAACCTGCCTCTTAAGAAACCTGTATGCAGGTCAGGAAGCAACAGTTAGAACTGGACATGGAACAGACTGGTTCCAATTAGGAAAAGAATTACATCAAAGCTGTATATTGTCACCCTGCTTATTTAATTCTATGCAGTGTACATCATGAGAAACACTGGGCTGGAAGAAGCACAAGCTGGAATCAAGATTGCCAAGAGAAATATCAATAACCTCAGATATGCAGATGACACCACCCTTATGGCAGAAAGTGAAGAGGAACTAAAGAGCCTCTTGATGAAAGTGAAAGAGGAGAGTGAAAAAGTTGGCTTAAAGCTCAACATTCAGAAAATGAAGATCATGGCATCTGGTCCCATCACTTCATAGGAAATAGATGGGGAAACAGTGTTAGACTTTATCTTTTAGGGCTCCAAAATCACTGCAGATGGTGACTGCAGCCATGAAATTAGAAGACGCTTACTCCTTGGAAGAAAAGTTATGTCCAACCCAGATAGCATATTGAAAAGCAAAGACATTACTCTGTCAACAAAGTTACGTTTAGTTGAGGCTATGGTTTTTCCAGTGGTCATATATGGATGCTAGAGTTGGACTATGAAGAAAGCTGAACGCCGAAGAATTGATACTTTTGAACTGTGGTGTTGGAGAAGACTCCTGAGAGTCCCTTGGACTGCAAGGAGATCCAACCAGTCTATTCTGAAGGAGATCAGTCCTGGGATTTCTCTGGAAGGAATGATGCTAAAGTTGAAACTCCAGTACTTTGGCCACCTCATGCGAAGAGTTGATTCATTGGAAAAGACTTTGATGCTGGGAGGGATTGGGGGCAGGAGGAGAAGGGGATGACTGAGGATGAGATGGCTGGATGGCATCACTGACTCCATGGGTGTGTGTCTGAGTGAACTCCAGGAGTTGGTGATGGACAGGGAGACCTGGAGTGCAATGATTCATGGGGTCGCAAAGAGTCGGACACGACTGAGTGACTGAACTGAACTGAATAGAAAGTGGGTGGCTAACATTTTTTGTTACATGGCTGCATAAAGAGTGCTAGGGAAGTTTTTGAAGCTTATACCATTCTATAACAGCATGCATTCTCCATATTTTCAAGTTCTTTGATAGTGCAGTTTCAGATAGGTCCATTTTATGGTGGCTCAAAATTTTTTATAATTGTTCTTTAAATCTATCTTGTTAATATGTACATCTCTTGCATATAATTTGAAACTTCATAATGAATTTAGTGAACAGAATACTTTGTAAGATCTTTCAACATATATTACTAAAATAGATTTAGGTCTCAAGCTGTTAATTTTTAATTTCTTCCTTCACTATTATAGTACCAACAATATTGCTCTACAAACATAAGGAGAGATTATATTTGTTTGAGAGTCAAATGATGGTGCCCTTCACGAAGAAGAATTTTTTCTGTCAGAGTTTCCCAGGAACTAAAATTGATTTGATCAATTATCATTCACACTACAGTTTCAATGAAAATCTAGATTTTCATGTCTCTGAAAAGTTAGTGATCAAACAAGATATCTGAACCACATTCTCCTTGTGCTTTGTCAGTTTGTGAAACCTAAGATAAGATGCTTTCTATAGACGTTAAGCTCTATGATCTATTCCAGGAAAGTAATTCCTTAATTCCCAAAGTACCATCATCTATCTTCTTCCATCTGTCAGGTTAAGACGTAAACTAGATCAGAATTATTTTGTGATATGAAGAACATTTCATTTCATCTTCATGAAGCTATCTGAAATATGTCCCTAAAGTGTCAAAATTGGCTTATATCATTGTAAAATATAAATTAAAGTGCCTACTTATTGGAGAACCTATTAAAGTTTATATTATTTCAAAAATTTAAAAAAGAAACCAAGGATATTTGTGGCAAAATTCACAAAACTACATATACAGAAATATCCTTTTTTGAAATGCATATGATTGTGTAAGTATAGAATCTTTATGACTTAAAAAGAATCACTCAGGCTAAATATAATAGTCGTAATACATGAGTATCCATATCACACACACACACACTAAACTCTATAGAAATAAAATTCAATATAATGTAAAATAGCACCATCATATTTTAAATTCCATGAAAATAACCTGAATTCCCTTCACTTTCACTAGTAAAGTTTTTCCCCCCAATCTTTTCTTGTTTAATCCTTGTATTTTTTAAAAAATAGACTTTATTTTTAAAAGCAGTTTTAGGTTTCCACAAAAATTGTGCACAAATTATAAACTTTCTATATATACTCTTCTCCTGAATAGGTTCTCCTATTAACACTTTGATACATCTTACAATAAATAATATTGATATATTATTATTGACTGAAGCCTACATTTTACATTAGTGTCAGCTCTTAGCATTCTAATCTTTTTACATCTTCAAGATAGAGCAAGTTTTCTTTCAAATATTTAATTGCATTCTCCCATTTCATTTAGATAAGTATAATTTTAGCATTTGTTCAGAAGAATAATTTCACTGAATATAATTTATTCCAAACTAGCAATTTGCCAATCATTTTTTTAACATTGTGTACATAGGACAATATATTTTTGACTATTGAGATCCTAAATATAAACTTTAGGAAATTAATTATTTCTTTTTCTCAAACTGCAGGGTGTCTTACTGTTCTTTAGTTCATAGGCCAAATTGTGTCATACAATAAGTTACCTCTGGTGTGGAAAATTTTGTAAATGTTTCATCCTGAGACCATCTTTAAGTCTCTGTCCCAGACAAAAACAAGGAATTTCTGGGTATACATGCTGGGTCTTAGTGTTAGGTGATTTTAAAAGTGTCACTTTCTTATCTTCCAAAACTCTTGTTAATATTTTTGAGCTTTTACCTCTGGAATGCTGTGTCCACATTTGAAACACAATATTGGAATGTTTTGGTCTTTGAAGGTAACTACATTGTTCTGAATATAGCTCATTATTATATAGATGCTACCTAAATCTACAGAAACTTTTGACATACAGAAGTTTTTGACAGCTGTTTGAATTTTGTATTTGTATTCAGAGAAGCGAATAATCCCCAGTGCACAAATAACAGCGATTGGTGACTCGGTAATGTTTTCAAAGGAAAAACTAAGAGCCACAAGGCAAGTAGTGGTTATCACTGAGATGTGGGAGTGATTTTTGTTTCAAATATCAGGCTCAAAGTCACAGTGACTGTCTGCAATAATAGGTAGATTTTAGGAAAAAAATGAAGTCCAGCTACTTTGAATGTTCAGAACAAAGGCCACTCTACCCAGGAGAAAAGAGATATAAAGTCCTACTCATGTTTATTCCAACTGGGTTAGTTTCTCTGTTTTCTTAAGATCACTATAAGGGCTCTGATTCTGGCAGAGTACAGTAGGCATTACATATTATATTTTTTCAAAGCAAAGAAAATTAAAACATTTTCCTCCAGTTTACCAGGACATTATTGTGTTACACTGTACTGAAAAATGCTTATTAATACTCTCAAAAATAGTTTGATATGATTTCCATAGTCAAACATTACTGCTCAGTGCATGGGTAGCAAGCTTGCTTCATCAGGTTTTCCTCAGATTGCTGTCACTCAAAACTGCATTTTAAGACCATAACCATTCATCTCATTCTCTCATACCAGACTACCAGCACTATTCTTTCTAAATTTAGATCCAAAAAGAACATTCCTGCATATAAGCCAAGAATAAAGCCCAGAATTACTTTTAGCTAATAACTTAAATCATGTACTTAGAAAAGTATGTGTTAGTCGCTCACACTGATTCTTTGTGACCCCATGAACTACACAGCCTGCCACCAGGTTCCTTTGTCCATGGAATTCTCCAGGCAAGAACACTGGAACGGGTTGCCATTCCCTTCTCCAGGGGATCTTTCTGACTCAGGGATCAAACTCAAGCCACCATGGAAGCCCACTTAGAGTGCTGTCCTTCAAATTGACTCTATTCTGCTCCTTCACTGAATATCATGCCTCAAAACATTTTGGAAGTCCTCTTTTGTAATTGTCTTAAAAGCTAGTTTCTAAGCCACTGAAGGCATCATCGACTCAAAGGACATAAGTTTGAGTAAACTCCAGGAGTTGGCGATGGATAAGAAGGCCTGGTGTGCTGCAGTCCATGGGGTCGCAAAGAGTCAGACACAACTGAGCAACTGAACTGAACTGAACTGAAGCCACTGAAGAAAATGTGCTGTGTTATTTTGTATCTCTCCTTTTTTGTAAAATGCTACTGTTCATCATTAAAGATAGCTTTCAGTTGTTTCAAAAAGTAAAGTCAGATCATAAAAGGCAAACAACTGGTACTTTGAGACTCTGCAACATAATTTTCTCAAAACAATTCAACAAGCACAAACTCCAAATTCTAAAAATACAGTGGCATTACTATTTAGATTATGAAGTACTTCCTCCAAAAAATAATTTAAATGTTTTATACAATTTCTGCTTATCTAAAATATGATTTTTTTCATCTTATAATCAGTTTTATATGGCAAATTCTACACTCAATGAAATATCATTGTTATTCAATTAATTTTCATCACTGGTTAAAGCTGTACATATGGTATGAAATATAAGACAGAAGAAACTCTTTTTGGAATGCAACTTGCTATATCAGACATGTCTAAATTAATTCAGGTTTTCTAAGATTCAATTAATAAAATTTATATTTCATTTTCAACATTGATAAATATGACGAAGATCTTGGATATATGTGACAATTTCCTTGTATACGAATAGGAAAATTTCACATGCTAAGACACATTCAGTGTATCAGCCTCTGTTGGAATTTGTGCATAAGTTTTGCATCATCTGTATATAAATACACATATACAGTTTATGTATATGCTGTAGATATATTTTTAAAGTCTCCTCATTTTCTTCCTAACTTACTCTGAGATAAAGAAGTATGATTTAAGTTTCACACATTCCTAATCAAACATTTTCAATTGCAAACAATATTTTCATTGATGTGCTTTGAGAGAACTAAAAGATGACAAAATAAGAAAACGTTTTCCTATTAGAATATGCATGTAATACAATACAATTATACAAGGATAAATGAAGCTCCTAGTAATCAATCCAAATTAGATATCTAATACAAACACTGTTTTTTAGAGGACAGCTAATCATCCTATATCAATAATCATCCTATCAAACTACTGCTGTGAGATGATTTACCGAGTCCAAGGTTTCAGATGAAATTCCAGGGATTCCTGTTTCTTTTCTGTGTGCTTTTTGTGACCAAAGATAGCTTCTTCCCTCTCTGCTCATCTTCAGCCTTTCCCATTCTGGTAAAACATTTCTCATGTTGGGTCAAGTTTATAGAAGAATCTAGAAAAAGAATCCAATAGTTCGACAATATCAGGGTCCCATTCTGTGCCTGTGCATACACATTTCTATGTCCTCAAAGTGTAACTTGGACCTATACTTAGGTTCAGCAGACTTTGCCCCCTATCTACCTTCCCTATGCAGATTAGTCCCCCAGTTAACCTGCTTATGAGGATTGAGTTCTCTATCATGACTGATGCTTTTGGTGTCTCCTATACTAACTAAGGACTTCCCTGGTGGCTCAGAAGGTAAAGCGTCTGTCTACAATGTGGGAGCCCTGGGTTCAAGCCTTGGGTTGAGAAGATCCCCTGGAGAAGGAAATGGCAATCCACTCCAGTACTATTGCCTGGAAAAATCCCATGGACAGAGGAGCCTGGTAGGCTCCAGTCTATGGGATCACAAAGAGTCGGATACGACTGAGCAACTTCATATACTAATTAATAGTTATAAGATACTCTCTATATATGAATCACATGAATCATAGACTAGAAAGAGGCTAAAAATATCATTTTGATCACCATTTTTGTTTTGCTTTTTTTTCTTCCACAGAAGATATGATTGATGGCTCAGAATTATTTGTAATCCATAGACTTCCAGGGACAGATACCCATCATATGTGCTAGCACGAGTGCAAATAACTTATCTCTTCACTGCTTCTAAGGAGTTTTAATACTTTTCTTTATATTACGAATGTTACACAAAAAGCTAAATAAATAAAATGAAACTGCAGAGTTTGACACATTAAGACAGATCATACTACTTTTTAGGTGCAAATTAGTAAACCTCAGAAGGACTTTTAAAAAACCTCATAGTAATAGTAATAGTACAGTAATAGTAATAGTAATAGTATTTCCTGGAGAAATTTTACAAGTTGTTTCTTGCTGCTCTACCTCTCTATCTGCATATGTTTTTTTTTGACTTGAAATAACATAATCTGTTTTGTAAAGCCTTGGGATTACCAGCTTTCACTCTTACTGGGTAATTATGATCTTGTGCATGCTTGTTCAGCAATACACAAGGGAAGTTTAAAGTGTGTGTGTGTGCATGTTTAAACTTTCATGAGTCAAGTACCCACTGTCTGAAGTTATATAATATAATATGAGTGTGAATGAGTGTTAATCGCTCAGTTGTGTCCAACTCTTTGGGACTCCTTGAACTGTAGCTGGTCAGGCTCTGCCAGAATTACCTTACCTGGAATTTACTAGGTAAGAATATTGGAGTGTGTTGCCATTTCCTTCTCCAGGGGATCTTCCCGACCCAAGGATTGAATCCAGGTCTCCTGCATTGCAGGCAGATTCTTTACTGTCTGAGCTACCAGGGAAGCCTAATAATAAGCATAGTATAATATACATTTAGGGAATACCTTTTGAAAAATACAACATTCTTGAAGAAAATATGCCCTATTTTTTGCTTTACAACTTTTATTTTGTATTGAGAACTACTAACAGAAAGGAATGCTAGAGAGATGCTCATTACCTCTTTTTGTTACTTCTGTTAAAATTACCTGAGAAAAAATCCTGAAAGCTAAATACCAAATTAGACTATTTATATTAACTAAACTGACAGCTCTGATACATACTTTAAAATGATTTTTTGTTATCCAAAGAAGGCTCACTTATGGTAAAAGACCACATACTATATCAGTGAGTTCTGTAATTTTACTTAACCACAGTGATAACTTAGTGGAGTTTCTAATTAAAGTGCTATGACTATCATGTATGCAGATTCCATAAATATGATAAGGGTAACTGCCTGCGTCACATGGATTTGTTTATAGTAGAAGACTAAATTGGAAAGGCCTCTTGCTGAGTTGTTTCTTCTCTATTTCTGTACATATAATTTATAGATGCAAGAATTCTGCTTGCAGATTAAGGAGCAGTTGCTCCTGTTTACTCTAGTCATTTTATATTTTGTATGCTCAGATAAAGCACTGCATTCCTACTGGGCAACATTTAACTGTAAGAAATAGGTTGAGGGGGTTTCTGATAGTAGGAACAAAATAAGATATGAGGAGCAAAATAACCAACAATGGCAACAATTCTTAATCTTCTCTGCTTGCTTTGGACCCTAGAGGGAATTTAAGAATTAGGGTGATGCCACCAAACCAATAGGGCGATGCCACCAAACTAAGGAGGAAAGTTGATTCTAACCGTTTCCCCTTTCTCTGATGTCACACAGGGGGAAATGATTAAGGGAGGAAATACCTTTCTTATGTTTGGTTCTGATATTTAAATTCAAGCACCAAAGTTATATCCAAAAACAGTATAAAGAATTTAGTTTTCTCTCAAGTTCTTTAAAGCTATCAGTTGTTCTTGAATGTGAAGAGAGATGCTACCTAAGTTTCTCACAGATCATACTGAGATCAAAAGGAAATAAAATTATATAAAAAATGTCCTCGTGCATTATTACACATGTCTTCCAGCCATATGAAGTCCTATGAGGTATTCAAAGCACTTTTACTTACAAAGTACAAAAAGCTTAAGTTTTTAATTTAAGGAAGTCCTTTAACAGTAAGACATTTACAAAGTCAAGGAAACAGGCTAAGTTTAAGTTACTATGAGTTTCCCCACGCATATATAAACTTAAACAAGCTTCCTACACTATCATGCAGTTGAGTACTGAAATTAGAACAAAAGCCCACAACTCTGTCCTGAAATGAAGCAGTCACTTAGCAGCAGGTATCAAACTGGTTAACAGGATGATGAATATAGTATAGATGAGCATTTCCCATTTCCCCTGAAAATGCTATTCAACTTTATATGGACAGGTATCTTCTGCACCCTAGTCTTGTTTTATGGCATAGATAACATTAGGAATCAAAAATTTTGTTTTAAAGGTGCTGATAACTTTACATCCATCACCTAGGTCAGTGAAGTTATACAAATACATCTTTCTCTAGCATAAACTTAGCCTTCTTATTTGTCTCCAAATATTCTGAAATGTAAACATTAAAAAGGAAAGAAGGAAATACTGACAGCTAGTTCATTGTTACCATGTTTCATTTTGCTCCTTTTAAAAGGGCAATACTCCCTGCAAACTTCTTGCTTGGGAGACAGAAAACTTTTCCCACAGAAAAGCATCTTTGGAGGATGGACAAAGATGGGATAACCTAGGGAGAAAAAAGTATTGTGAATATAGTGAACGTTTATTCATTCAGTGACCTTGCTTAAGCCTGCATTGTTTGCAAGATACAAATGGAATCAAATTGTAAAGTAGGTGACACAGGTGCTGGCTGTTTTTGTCTTGTTCACCATCATATTCTTAGCAGGTATTAATAGGATGGCGTCTAGCAGATAGTACCTGAACTTCAATAAGATAATAAACAGCTAGCTTATACAGACATAGCCATGAGAATTACAATTCAAGTTATGTGAACTATGGTGGCTCATAGGCAGAGAACAAAGAAAGGGAGTGGTGTTTCAGGAAAAGGGCAGAATTGGGAGGAACTGTAATAATCAGAGTCTGTTGGAAGAAACTGTGAATCCAAAGTATGAAGGTTCTCATTGGTTGGGCTGCTATCCTCTCTGATTGCCTGGGCTATTCAGGAGACAGAGAAGTTTTCAACTTCCCCAGATAGTAAAGTAGGAGATAACTTCTAGTGGGAGATGTCAACAGGGGTCACGTTGGAGTAATTGACTATGAATGTGACAGCTCCTCCTACAGGCCCGCCCTGCTTTCAGTTTTAGTTGAGGTTTCTTTAATGAATTCTACAAATAGGTTGTCAAAAATTATTTACAAGGGGATAAATGAATAGTCCTTTTTGTGGGAAATCAGAAAGTGAAACCTACATAAGTTCTTGTTGAAACCTACAGAGACAAATCCCTTTACCTCACTTACTCATTTGAAATAAATGTAACAAATTCAAAGAGACTAGAAAATCCCTAGATGATTTCCAGCTTTAAAAAAAGTACACATATTCTGCAATAGTAGAACCTTTCTAGCCTAAGTATTTCCAATCAAAAAGATAGGAGATTAACTCAATTTACCAGGAACAAATAATAAAATGACTCATTATAAACTAATTCTGTACTCAGAATTATTTCATTTATCACCAGTTGAAAAGTTCTGTATTAATTTTGTCCTGCAAAACTGTTTCTTAGAGTCCTACTTTCTTGATGAGAGTGCTCAAACATGAATGAAGAAGAACATATGTATAGTAATATTAGTTTCTAGTCAAGCCTGCGAGTGTTGAGTAATAGCAAATTAAACTATACCACAAATTGCTTTCTGGGTTGCATTTAATTTACCCTCTAAACCTCTATGAGTTTTACTTGACTCAGGATTTTATTAAAAGGAAGAGTACTCATTGATTTTAGATGGCAAGAAGCTATTGAGGAACTTGCTATTGAATTGAATCAGTGGTTTTAGCTGAACGTGTGTTATTTTGTCATTTAAAAATTCCTCTTTCCATAGCTTGCAACCTAAGACTATACTCTTAACTGTTACTTTTAAATTTTAAATGGAAATATCTTCTCTTAAAAATAAGAAAGTACAAAATGTTTCTAATTAATGTTTATAAGAAATATTTGAATTCAAATGCAGTTTACACTCTCCAGAGATTTTTAACCGTTTTTGGTATAATTTTCTTTGCTACTTGAGACAAAATATATATGAAAATATTATTTCAAATAAAAAAGTGTATATTCATTGGATTTAATGCTTAAAATAAAGCAAAAACAAGTTTATATATGGAAATTTAGCACTTTGTTTTTTACTTTATCATAAATAATTTCTGGCTGATGTGTTTGTGTGCATATATGTATGTGTGTACTACTTAGAGATTCTATATACATATATGATATTTTATTTTTTAAATGTGATTAAAAGAAGTAAATAAAAATAAGGAATATTTATTTGTAAAAGTATTTTAAAAGTTTTCTATGGATTTAGCCATATTTAAATAATCTTAGGGCACTTTTCTCTACTTCCAAATAATTAATAATTTTCAAAAATATAATTATTTTAAATGTCACCCATTAACTAGTAAATTTACTTATTTGTCTTATAATAATTGGCTTAGTCTATATTCATATTATCTTGTGATTTGAGGAAAAGGCAAGGATCTTTAATTGAAATGATTAAAAATTAGGTAAAGTAGCTAAAAATGGAAGTTAGGGTAGCTGCACAATGATAGAAGATTTGTTTGGTATTTGAGATCAAGAGAAAGCCCAACTACTGTCTATCAGATGTTCCCTTTCTCTTGGACTAAGTCCTATTTTGCTATAAGTTGAAGAAAAATACTTAAAAATAGCATATGTTCTAATATTATAAATATAATATATGATACTATGAATATAATATAATTAATAAATATGATGGCTGAAGCTCCAATACTTTGGCCACTTGATGCAAAGAACTGACTCATTGGAAAAGACCTTGATGCTGGGAAAGATTGAAGGCAGGAAGAGAAGGGGACAACAGAGGATGTGATTGTTGGATGGCATCACTGACTCAATGGATATGAGTTTGAGCAAGCTCCAGGAATTGGTGATGGAGAGGAAAGCCTGGCATGCTGCTGTCCATTGGGTAGCAATGAATTGGACACGACTGAGGGACTGAACTGAGCTGAACGTATGATAACTTTAGTATAGTCAAAATAATAAAATTTTTAAATATCGTAACTCTATAACCAAACAATACCAATTTAAATACTTAATGTATGCAATCATACATACTTACACATATTCACACCTCAAGACACATTAGGTAGCGGTTTAGTTGCTAAGTTGTGTCTGACTTTTGCAACCCCACAGACTGTAGACCACAAGGCTTCTTTGTCCATGGGATTTCCTAGGTAAGAATACTGGAGTGTATTGTCATTCCCTTCTCCAGGAGATCTTCCCTACCCATGGACTGAACCTGGATCTCCTGTGTTGTAGGAGGTCTCCTGTATTTCAGGTGGATTCCTACTGAGCCACCAGGGAAGCCCAAATTGTATAAACCAAGGCACTTAAAAAAAATCAATTCAACTCAGTAAAATTTTTGCTAATCTGATTTTTACACTTAACAATAGATTATCAGTTCAGTTCAGTCACTCAGTCATGTCTGACTCTTTGTGACCCTGTGGATTGCAACATGCCAGGCTTCCTTGTCCATCACTACTCTGGAGCTGGTGATGCCATCCAACCATCTCATCCTCTGTCGTCCCCTTCACCTTCCACCTTCCATGTTTCCCAGGATCAGGATCTTTTCAAATGAATCAGTTCTTTGCATCAGTTGGCCAAATTATTGGAGTTTCAGCTTCAGCATCAGTCCTTCCAATGAATATTCAGGACTGATTTCCTTTAGGATGGACTGGTTTGATTTCCTCACAGTCCAAGGAACTCTTAAGAGTCTTCTCCAACATCACAATTCAAAAGTATCAATTCTTCAGTGCTCAGCTTTCTTCATAGTCCAACTCTCACATCCATACATGATTACTGTAAAAACCATAGTTTTGACTAGATGGACTGGGCTTTTGTTAGCAATGTCTCTGCTTTTTAATATGCAGTCTAGGTTGATCAGAACTTTTCTTCCAAGGAGCAAGCATCTTTTAATCATGGCTGCAGTCACCATCTGCAGTGATTTTGGAAACCACCCCCCCCCCAAAAAAATAAACTCTCTCCATTATTTCCCCATCTATTAGCCATGAAGTGATGGGACCAAATGCCATGGTCTTAGGTTTCTGAATGTTGAGTTTTAAGCCAACATTAACAGAATTTTAAGTATTGTGAATGTTTTGGTCATATGCTATCATATAATTAAGTTACTTACTAGACATCACCATTTTCTACCATTTTGCTATATTATACAAAGGCACAAAGTACCTTAATAGCAAATCTTTGTGCATGAAAATCTCCCTAAATTAATGGGACTGGGATTGTAGGCTTGAATATGAGTCATTCATTGGTGAATAATATCCTGTACCAGTAAGACACATAAGAGAAGCATTAAAGCAATGATTGGTATTCTTAGGTGACTCATTCTCTCAGTGAATCTTGAAAAAAACAGTGCCCAGTACAGAAACATGTGTATCTTCTCAGGGCATCTTCAATTGCTGCTCTCCTTCACACTAACCTATAAGAAAAAGTATTGTAAATGTACTTGGTGATATTTCTCAAAGCTAATCAGTGTGATACCTTCCAACTTGCAAGATCCTGGACATTTCTATATTTGTATGGATGGCCCCTTATTCTGGCATAGAGTACAGAGTTTCTGATGGAAGCTTGATGTCGTCAGAATCCATACCAGCAGTCCAGAGATAAAATAACAATGATCAGCCTTAGTAATTATTGTTCCCATCTACTTTTTCTCTGGACAGCCTGGGATCTGGAGCTAACTTTGTCAGTGATAAATTAAATACATAAATGTGACACTCAAACCATCAGCCAGACTTAGCAAAAATAATAATAATGTTTCCCATGAGAGAAAATAGAAATTGTAAGAAATAGATTCAGGAAAGCAAAATATAAGTGCCCAGGCTTTGGAAAGTCTGAAGTAGTCTCATGATAGCATGTGTGTCCCAATTCAGTCAGGCAGGGTTTGACTATATTTATAACCCAAATTGGGGCACATTTCCATGGCGATAACCCAAAATCAAAATTCCCAGAGGCTACAAGTAAAAAGTTCTTTCTTTCTTTCTTTAAATATACAAACTATTACAGATTTCTTGAAAGAACAGTGGGAGAACCTTCACTTTCTCTGCAAAGAAAACCCTGTGTTCTAAACTGTCGATCTTCATCCTTCACTCTTATCCCAGAACACCTGCCACTCAAAGAGATTCTGGGCTAACATACCTACAGGCACAATGGGAGGCGTGCCAAGGCTACAGTTCTCTTCCCAAAGAACAACACTTTTTCTGGGGTGAAAATATTACATCTCTATAATTGTTAAACATTGGTACCTCAGAGATTAAAAGAGTAAGTGTAGATATGAATTTCAAGAATTGGGGCTTCCCTTGTGGCTCAGCTGGTAAAGAATCCGTCTGCAATGTGAGAGACCTGGGTTCGATCCCTGGGTTGGGAAGATCCCCTGGAGAAGGGAAAGGCTACCCATTCTAGTGTTCTGGCCTGGAGAATTCCATGGAAAGTCCATGGGGTCACAAAGAATCAGACACGACAGCGACTTTCACTTTCACAGCTACCTTTTATTGAGTACCTACCATGTGTCCTGTTTTATATAACAAGAACACTTCTTATTTTATCTATGTGAACCTTATAACATCCACTGCTGAAGGCACTACTCCATCCATTTTACAAGGTCAAGAACTCCTTTTAAGAAATGGTGTCATTGTCCAGGACCAGGCTCTACAGGGCAAGCACTCCCAGGCAGGAGGTCTGGTTCTGACTCCTCGTCTGGTGCTCTTGGGTAAAAACGGAATAAGTACTGTAGTCTTTCATGACACCTATAACTTATGTTTCTTAATGCAGAAATTATCCTAATTTTCCTTCATTTTTATTTATTCAAACATTTTCCTTTTATCTACCTTGATAAGCCAAACGTTATTTCACTTGCATCAATCATTATGATGATAAGTTAGATTGATTTGCTTGATCAATTTGCTTTCTACTATAATATCCATATTGCAATTCTTAGTCCATATGCATCACCACCCCTACCTCCCATTAGACTGATAAACTGGGCACATTTTTGCCAATTAAGACTTAAACATCTTTGTGTCAAATTAATTAGGAAATATTTCCATAAGCTGCAGTAGTTTAAACATTATATTACTCTAATTTACAGGGTCTTAGTGCAAATAAATTACACTAGATTTATATCTTATTCTCACTTATAAAGTGATAAAGAAATATTATAGTATAGTTATGTATCAGATGGAATTTAATATGTTGTATTTGAAATAGTTTAAAAAATATTTTTATATAATATTTTATATAATATTTTTTATTCTCAGTGTAATCATAGTACCAATCTCTGTACGAGTAGGTGCTCAATAAATACTAGCTCTAATGACTTTACTACAAGAACTGCTGCATTTAGATACAGCTGATGTTGAGGACTTGGACATTTCCTATGAAAAAAACAACAGTAATTAAAGCAACATTATGTTTAGAAGAATATCACAGATATTAATTTTCCTTTTTCCTTCACCTATGAAACAAATGTTTTATAATAGCTTATGCATGTCTTCCCAAAATGCTTTATGAAGGTTGCAGAATCAATCAAATTGTTCCATTGTCTTTCTCTTGTGTTTTGACTTCTTTTTACTTGTCTGAGCTATCACTAAGAGGTAGTCATCTAGAGGTACACCAAAGATNTTAGAAGAATATCACAGATATTAATTTTCCTTTTTCCTTCACCTATGAAACAAATGTTTTATAATAGCTTATGCATGTCTTCCCAAAATGCTTTATGAAGGTTGCAGAATCAATCAAATTGTTCCATTGTCTTTCTCTTGTGTTTTGACTTCTTTTTACTTGTCTGAGCTATCACTAAGAGGTAGTCATCGAGAGGTACACCAAAGATGCTTTGACTACTCAAACAATGGAAATTTTAGCAGCCTGTCACTTTAAAAGCAATATTTGACAATTATGTAGTGTGTGCAGACGGTCACTGTCCTTAGTACTGTGTGTATTACAAAAAGATTCACTTAATATGCTCCTGGAGAAGGAAACGGCAACCCACTCCACTATTCTTGCCTAGAGAATCCCATGGACAGAGGAGCCTGGGAGACTACAGTCCATCACAGCACAGAGGGTAGGGCATGCCTGAGCACACATACACAAGCACGTAATGAATTAAATGAATATTGAAACAGAAAGGGAAGATATTGGCATTAGTGCTTTTCCCTCAAGAGTTAAATTCACATGGGAGAACAAACACTCTAATAAATAAAATCAGTAGCATGGTCTTCCCTATAAAAGTAGAAATGCATTTCAGATATTAATTAGATATTAAAATTCAAAATTTCCTTGATAGTGTGTAGCACTCTCTAGGCACGTTTCAAAATCTACTGAGGAAGGAACAATAGTAGGGAGATAGTTGTGCTTGAAGCTGAAGTGTGCTACAATAGACTTAGTTAGGACCATTTAGGATTATAGTTTATGTGATGTTAACATCAGTTCATTAAAAATGTACTAAGTTCTTAAGTCCTTTCACACAGGTGATTGAAAAACAATACAGTGGTACCAGCTCTTCTCAATATGACTCAGCATGATTTGAACTAGTGACTCACAGGAAATAAGCCATGTTCTATTGTCAGTCGATAAAAACTACATTTATAGAGAAGCAGTATTTCTACCTATAATATTTTGTCTCTAAATTCATTCATTTTCTTTGAAATGGATGCAATAGGTTTTCTATTAAAAAGCACAAATTTTGAGTATGACAAAATGATTATGCCATGTAGTATATTTCCATATTATTTACATAATTATTTATATATTCATAATTTTATTAAATCTGAGCAAAATTAGTCATATGTGATGTGATATTGAAAGGTTTTTTGTTATCAAAGTGGAGTGAAAATTATGTGTAGTCAGAGGTAAAGCGTAAGTTTACTACTTTCACATAATTCTGTCAGGCATAAAACTCCACGCCACACAGGTGGGGTGTAAATAGTCTCCTATCTCATACACTGCATCAGCTAGAAGAACATATACCAAAAGAACTAAGCAATGATATGTGCCAAAGGCACAATTTTATCTTACTAAAACACTAAAATTTATTAAAGTAACATACACATAGATTTTAGGTCACTTCTGATGGTGACATTGTGCAAATAGATGGCAAAGTAATATTCCAAACACCTTTCAATAGGGATATTCTATAAATAATGACTGGCAAAAAAAATCAGGGCCAGTGGGCAATAATGACGTCATTGTAAAAGCTACTTTAAAACCCTCAACTAAACACAATACTCGGTTATCCACAAGAAATAGAATGCCGTATTGCATTATCTATGTATTTATTCAGATCTATGGAACAACCATTTGTGTATTTCTACTTATTTAACTTTTGTATAGCTTTGACCACTAGCATTATATTTGTATTTCTACAAATTTCAGTGGTTTACCATTAGCTTTATTTTTCTTCTCTTAAATTATACGAATTTGAAATCCTTTCTTGTATTTTGCAAGTTGGACATGTCATAGTAAATGACAAATAATAAATGTTTGTTCCCAGATGTGTTCCAAGTATTTTTTACTTTGCCTGGGCATTGTACTGTGTATTAAAGTTGCTTCAGGAAGGATGTTAATGGCGTGTCCTGTGGTCTTCTTTGTAGTCGCAGCGCCGGGTTACCTTTCACCTCCCCGACGGCTCCCAGGAAAGCTGCAGTGACAGTGGTCTAGGAGACCACGAGCCGGTGGGTAGTGGAACCCTGATCTCACACCCTCTTCCTCTGGTTCAGCCACAGGACGAATTCTATGACCAGGCCTCTCCGGACAAGAGGACCGAAGCAGACGGCAACTCTGACCCCAACTCTGGTGAGTCCCCTTAAAAACTTTGCTTGGAGATTTTCTGGTTTTCTGCTGTGCCCTTGAATTTTAACAGTAATCCCGGGGAGCAAGTAAATGGACATTCAGTTGGTTTTTGCTGCCTTTATTGTTGTTTTAATAGTTTTTGAAATCGATCTAACATGCTTGACATATTGGCTATTAAATTGTATGGTACATCTTTGGTTTATGAACCATGAAAAATTAAAGAAAAAAATGCTGCAGATACAATTGCAAGAAGCCATTTTTTTTGCATGACACCTACATGTCAAAGATATTAAAATAGACTTTTTTAGAGTTTAGAATTGATACAACATAGTTAAGTGGACAAAGTCAATGACGGAAAAGAAAAAGGTGTCCTATGGAATTCTATTTTCCAATAAGGACTTTATATGGTGATTGAAACAAGTATGAAGAGGAGTGATAGTGATGTGAAGGTTTTACTTTTTACCTGTTTAATTTTGTATGATTCTTTAGTCAGTACACTGAAACAGTGAAATGAGTGGGATGGGATTGGCAAAATCTTTTATTCTGCACAAACTTACACCCCATGTTAGAAATCATTGCTCATTCCAGGTAAGCCCTGTGAGGGTACTTCTTCAGCCTTTGAAAATCACTGGGGGCAAATGCTATACCTTTTTTGATCATGCTAGTTCTTTGTTTCTCTTTAAAAATCACTGCCTAGTTCACTTTAATTGAAAAAATTAGAAGTCCAATTTAATAATTGTTATGTCTAGTAAGTAACAACCATGATTTCTGTTTGATTTGAATTGAAAGTTTTTTCTAAATCCATCTTGACCTGTTTCTAAATTGTCTATAGGGCAAATGGTCTTAGGGTAACTTTCATGTAATGTTCTAGCTACTCTTCTGATTTCTTTAGATATTATAGTGATTCTGGCAATTCTATGGTAGAAGTAGAAATACCAAGAGGAGGTAAAAAGCATTAAAGGGCTTTCTTAACTAATCCTATTGTGTTAACCCAGCATTAATGTTCTCTGCCTACTAGAAATTTAAACTGATTCTTTGATTCCAGGGAAGTGATGGGTATCTTTTGTACATATGCCCCCTTCTAAAGTGTACCCCAGTCTCTGCAGGTTTTTCTGATGGGTAGTTCTTTTCTCGTTGACATATGCAGTTACAATTGCATTTTCTTTCTGCTGAAGTTTTTCTCAGCCAATCTTTTAGGAAAATCTAAATTCCAAACCAGCTCTGGTCCTCAGTCTTTCATGCCCTGTATCTTGGTCTCATAAGGAAAATATAAGTGCGTTTTTGACTTCACATATCCAGAAGGTCAGTGATACTAAAAGAGGCAACCAATCCTCTCACGGCATTTGGGAGACCTGATTAAATATTCTCCTCAGATCTCTTGGTTCTGATTAGTCTAAAGACCATTAACCTAAGTGGTTCCATTGACTCAGCTTTTCCTGTAAAGAGGTTGGGTATGTAGGACAGTTCTTTCTCAAATGATTTCCTACTCTGCAACTTCCCCTTCTCCAATTTTAAAGCATCTTTTATTGATATTAAGGCAAAGGTCCTGACACTGGTTCTTGACCACCTCTTCTGCATGTGGCAGTGGTTGACTCCTCTGGTCTTTGGGCCTCTTCCAAAAAAAAAAAAAAACTGAGACAGGAAAAATCCATTTTAAGCATACTGGCACAAATAGGACTTGTCTATATAGTTCACCAGTTATTTTTACAGAAGCAAAGTTTTAAAAAGTATATACAGCAATATAGTGAAACTAAGCTGCCCTAGGCCAGGACTTTATCCAATGTATTTATTTTCTTAAACCTGGGAAATAGCACTGGCTGAGCTACCAAATGGGAGAAGATATGAGAAATTCCAAAGCTTGAGATAGTAGGGGAAATCCTTTCAAGTTTGCTCAAGAATTCTTCAGAGTTTTTAACCAATCCGGTCACATTGGGGGGAGGGGAAGACCATAGGGAATACACACCCTTGCGTACTCCAACATTCAACTCAATACAGTTATTTCACTCAGGATAATCATGGTCCAATGAAATGTGTTAAACCAGACTAGTATTCCTTGATGGAGAACACATCTATGTTCGCCACTGAGAAAGAAAATGTCAGATAGCGGAAGAGGAGGTGCTCAGAGGGCCTCTGGTGGCTAACAGTTCTTTCAGGATCTCCTGCCTTGCAGGTGGATTCTTTACTAGCTGAATTATCAGGGAAGCACTTTGACACTTAAAGGGACTTTAATTTTAATCTCATGTAAATGTCTGGAGAAGAATTCATTAGAGCAGCTTAGAAACATTAAGAGATTCATAACTAAACAGTGATTCATATTGAGATAGCATTATGATATATTATATAAAATCTGCAGTCATGGTTTTGTAATTAACTTTGAAAAATTTGTGGCATGAGATACAGGATAACTGAAGCAATAATCTTCACCAGTATTAATCTTGCTATGTAGATATGAATTGTTTCCTTTTTCTTCAGCGTCTTCTCTTGAAGAAGGGCTTCCTTCAAAACTCAATTGGTAAAGAATCTGCCTGCAAGGCAGGAGACCCCGGTTTGATCTCTAGGTTGGGAAGATCCCCTGGAGAAGGGAAAGGCTACCCTTTCCAGTATTCTGGCCTGGAGAATTCCATGGACCGCTTAGTCGATGGGGTTGCAAAGAGTCAGACATGACTGATTGGCTTTCACTTTCATAGGAGTAATAATTTTATGGTTATCATTCAATATCCATATAAATTTGTATTATCTATAGTTATTGAGTATTGTATTGATAGAGATTCCTAGTTTTTCAAATAGAATGATTCTCAATAAAAGTAATTAAATTAGTACAATTTCATGGTAAATTTATCATTATACATTTTTTTAAAGAAATTAATACAAATGGTATCACGTGGAGGAGTTTTTGGAAACCTAAGGGTTAATATATCTTTGTTGTAGTTTAGTCGCTATCACGTCTGACTCCTTGGTGACCCCATGGACTAGCCCTCCATGCTCCTCTGTCCATGAGATATCCGAGGCAAGAATATTGAAATGGGTTGCCATTTCCTTCTCCAAGTGATCTTCCCAACCCAGGATTCAAACCCCTGTCTACTATTTAGAAGGTAGATTCTTTACCACTGAGCCACCTGGAAAGCCCATTTAGTATACATTTAGGCTTTTATATAAACCTCTAGCAACCAAATAGGATGATGTCTTTATGTTCCAGACACTTCTGAATCCTAGAGCATGCTTAGCCTACTGGCCCACAAAAGGCACACACACATGCAGTATTTCTTGCACTAAGTTTTGTCAGCTTTTCTGCATAAAAAAATTCATCTTACTTGCAAATAGCAGAATAAATCATATGTCCTTAAAAAGTTAACTTATTAATGTGATCATGCACTCCATGTAAAATGCAATAAAACCATTAATTTATGAAAATAGTAAGGTGATTTTTCAATCAAAGATTTTAATTTTTAGCACATATAACAAGAGTTATGAAAGGATTTCACTAAGTTAAAAAGAAACCAAAACAACTATGTGATCAGATCCAAAGCAGCTTATTATCACTAATTCATAATTAAATCCCATTGAGAAACATGAATAGAGTTATATTTTGTATCTGGTGTTTCTCTTAAATGTTAATTTAAAGGATTTTCTTCTATTTAATCACATACAAAATTTCAAATTGTGCTTATGTTTTTAAAGCCCTGCCATATGCTTCCATTTTACCTGGATTGTATATTAATAAACTGGTGAATTTCTCACTAAGAATATTTTTGATTGTTGGTGATATTTATGGGTAATATTTATTGAGGTCTACTTATGAATCAGGAATAATAGTAAATGTTTTAATATATTGTTTATGATTCTACACAGATATTGCAAGTTAGATAGTATTATGAAAGTGTTAGTCATTCAGCCATGTCTGACTCTTTGTTCCAGGTTCCTCTGTCTATGAATTTCCCAGGCAGTAATACTATAGTGGGTAGCCATTCCCTTATCCAGAGGATTTTCCCAGCCCAGGGATGGAATCCAGATCTCTTTCATTGCAGGCAGATTCTTTACCATCTGAACCACAATTGAATTTCAGAAAATTTTTCTGAAACTACTTTGCAATTAGATTGGGAAACAATGGAAACACTGACAGACTTTATTTTCTTGGACTCAAAAATCACTGCAGATGGTGACTGCAGCCATGAAATTAAAAGACGATTGCTCCTTGCAAGAAAAGCTATGACAAACCTACACAACATATTAAAAAGTGGAGATATTTTTTTGCTGACAAAGGTTCATATAGTCAAAGCTATGGTTTTTCCAGTAGTCATGTATGGGTATGAGAGTTGGACAAAAAAGAAGGCTGAGTGCTGAAGAACTGATGCTTTGAACTTCGTGTTGGAGAAGACTCTTTAGAGTCCTTTGGACAGCAAGTAAATCAAACCAGTCAATCCTAAAGAGATCTATCCTGAATATTCATTGAAAGGACTGATGCTGAAGCTGAAGCTCCAATACCTTGGCCACCTGATGTGAAGAGCTAACTCATTGTAAGAGACCCTGATCCTGGGAGAGACAGAAGGCAGGAAGAGAAGGGGACTACAGAGGACAAGATGGTTTGATGGCATCACCAACTCAATGAACATGAGTTTGAGCAAGCTCCAGGAGATGATGAAGAGCAGGGAAGTCTGGCAAACTGCAGTCCATGGGGTGGCAAAGAGTCGGACATTACTGAGTGACTGAACAACAAACTTTGCAAGTTTACCTGGCTTCACAGGTTATGCTTTTATTATTCAGAGAAACCACCTGCAATATGCACATGTTAAGACAGTGTGTAAAAGAATATAGTCATTACTGACATTGAGTTTTAAATTTGGGGGCATGGATTTCATTTTTTAAGAAGTTTGAGAAATTGAATAATATGAATTCTAAGATGTACAACTTGTAAAAGAACTACTGTGTCAAGGATTATTTGACATTGCTAATGAAAATTTAAATCTTAATAGGACCTAACAGATCATACAATATAAACTATTCTACACAAAGGAATAAAAAGGGAAGTGATTGGCTTAAGTTGCATAGCTTGTGAATCAAGACTAGAACTCATATGTTCAGACTGTAACTTAGTGCTTTTTTCATTGAAACAATTTTTCTTCATCATTGTCCTTAAGTCTTTTCCTTAAAGAGAATCTGTGTGATTAGTTATTAGTAACTTTTTCCCATCAATCATTAAAGACTTTTTGCTCACCTTCCTATTCTCCTTGCATAATAGTTCCTGACATATAATAGGACAGCATCGAAAAAGCAAGGGAGTTCCAGAAAAACATCTATTTCTGCTTTATTGACTATGCCAAGGCCTTTGTGTGGATCACAATAAACTGTGGAAAATTCTGAAAGAGATGGGAATACCAGACCACCTGACCTGCCTCTTGAGAAATTTGTATGCAGGTCGGGAAGCAACAGTTAGAACTGGACATGGAACAACAGACTGGTTCCAAGTAGGAAAAGGAGTACGTCAAGGCAGTATATTGTCACCCTGCTTATTTAACTTCTATGCAGAGAACATCATGAGAAACACTGGGCTGGAAGAAGCACAAGCTGGAATCAAAATTGCTGGGGGAAATACCAATAACTTCAGATATGCAGATGACACCACCCTTATGGCAGAAAGTGAAGAGGAACTAAAAAGCCT
>SJYA01002063.1:3163480-3212234 GCA_006410615.1 Neotragus moschatus
TGGATTGTGAAGAAAGTTGAGCACTGAAGAATTGATGCTTTTGAACCGTGGTGTTAGAGAAGATTCTTGAGAGTCCCTTGGACTACAAGGAGATCCAAACAGTCCATTCTGAAGGAGATCGGCCCTGGGATTTCCTTGGAAGGAATGATCCTAAAGCTGAAGCTCCAGTACTTTGGTCACCTCATGCGAAGAGTTGACTCATTGGAAAAGATTCTAATGCTGGGAGGGATTGGGGGTAGGAGGAGAAGGGGACGACAGAGGATGAGATGGCTGGATGGCATCACTGACTCGATGGACGTGAGTATGAGTGAACTCCAGGTGATGGTGATGGTGATGGATAGGGAGACCTGGCGTGCTGCGATTCACAGGGTAGCAAAGAGTCAGACACGACTGAGTGAACTATGATATATAAAAATAATCAATTGTTCACAAACACATGAAAATATAGTCAGACAAATTAAGTGTTCTATCAAAATAAAACAAATAAACAGAAAAAACTAGGAAGTGCTACATCATGTTAACTGTGTGTTGTCTTCAGTTTGGAGTATTGATTTCCTTTTAATGGTCTATATTTTCCACAATTTTAATAATGTAGCCATAATTATATTTTTATTTGTAATTTTCATGGAAAACATGCAATGCAGAACTGAGATACTCATTCTTAGAGTATCTATTCTTCATCAGGTAAAAATATTATTAAAAATATATTTTTCCTGTCATTCTTAAATTTATGGGAGATACATGCTAAGAAAAATTGAGAATTTAAAATGATTGAGACGCATGAAATACAGGCTGTCATTTTGGGAAAGAAAAAAGCTTAATAAAATTTTAAAACCAGAAAAGTCCAGAAAAAAAACATAATGATGCCATCAAATTTTAGTCTTAAGAAAGTGTGCTAATCCTAATAGGCAAGAAAAAAATCATTAACCATAATGTGTTTTGGGAATTAAACATGAATTTGATATTCTGAGAACAGTATTTTATAATAATAATTTTGTGAACTATATTTATTATTATTATTTTGTTAAATACTGGGTTGAACTAATTTTATTGATCCAAAGAAAATTGTTCAGAGGTTTTGTTATGTCACTTGTGTTCATTTCCCTATGGTATTTTTGTAATCAGTTCATGATGATCCAATAATACTGGCCCCTGAGTTAATGAATCTAGAGTTCTTCAGAAAATGGTATAGAGAAAAGATAATCAATCATACTGTACTTCAAGTTTAAGAGGAAAAAAGGCAACAAAAGAACAAAATTTGATTTTCTTTATACTATAAAGGCTTATTTATGCTTCTTTATAGCTTTATTAAATTTATTTTTCTAAATAAATTTAGAAATTTATTTGTCACTACTTTCCCCTTAAAATCTGACGGTCAGACATTTTCTAGATTAAACCACCTAGATTACAAAACAAATAAACATCTACCCATCTCTTGTGTGTGTGTGTATATATATACACACCATATATATTCTATTGCTAATTGCCTCCAACTTTGTGCATATTCATATTTTCATACAACACATATTCATAATTTCACAATTTCTTTAAGTCAGGAATCTGAACGTGACTTGGATGAATCCTCTGCTCAGGATCTCAAATGCCTGTAATCATTGTGTCAATCAGGTTATAATCTCATCTGCAGGCAGAACTGTAGAATTTACTTCCTAGATTTTTCAGATGGTTGTTTTTGTTGGTTAGTTGCTAAGTGCTCTCCAGTTCTTTTTGCTACTCAATGGACTGTAGCCTGCCAGGTTCCTCTTTCCATAAGATTTCTCTGGCAAGAATACTTGAGTGGGCTGCTATTTCCTATTCCAAGCGGTCTTCCCAACCTAGATATCAAACCCACATGTCCTGCATTAGCAGGTGGATTCTTTACCCCTGAGCCACCTGGGAACCCTTTTCAGATTGTTAGCAGAATTTATTTCCTTGCAGGTTTAGGACTGAGAACCCCAGCATTTTGCTGGCTGTCTGCTGGCGACTGCTCTCAGCTTTAGCAGCAACTCTCAAATGTTAGCCATACATGCCTCTCAACATGAATTCTTACTTCTTCAAGGGTAATTAGAGAGACAGTCTCTAGAGTGAGTTTGTAGCCACGCACATTCTTACATAGCTTAACATATTCACGGGAGTGACATTGCATCACACTCAAGGAAGGGTATACACATAGTCATGAACACCAGGAATCGGGATCCTGAGCAGTCACTCTAGGGTATTTCTGCCACAATTTATATAAGACTTAGTAATTCCGTTATAATTTACAAATTAAGAGCTGTCATTTAAGATCCTTTGTTCACACAGGTTTTCCACGATTCATTCATTTATTTGTTCTGTAGACACTCATGCAGAGGCTACTATGTGCAGGTACTGGATTCTGGGGAAAGGCATTAAAACCAAGTTTTTCTAAACTTAAACAAATTGATATAATAGACTGTGAGAACAAAAGTTCTAATCTAAGTTCCTTGGTCAGAGAGGTCATGAGCAGTTTTGTGGAAATTTGTGAAGTTCCTGAAATTGTTTTGCAATTTATTTTCTCTCAGAGGCAGGCTATAAACATTTCATAGACCACAAAAAGAAGATTAAAAAAAAAAAGATATTGATTTTTGTAGGAAAGAAGATACTGGATACCAATAAAATTAGTGAACTAGAAGAAATGCCAATTATAAGTGTAAAACAGGTTTTTTTTAAAGCATTTATTTATTTATTTGGCTGTGTTGGGTCTTAGTTGTGACACATGGGATCTTTGTTGCATCTTGCTGGATCTTTCCTTGCAGCCTACGGGCTTCTCTCTAGTTGTGACTCATGGGCTTAGTTGCCCTGAGGCATGTGGAGTATTAGTTCCCCTAGCAGGGATTGAACCTGTGTCTCCTGAATTGAAAAGTAGACTCTTAATTGATGGACCACCAGGGAAGTCCCTAAAGTGGGGTTTAGAATAGAATGTCTTGAATAAGAAATCAATAAGAAGATCTACAAAGTGATACTTTAAGCAAGTGACACTGGATAAACAGAAATTGAGTAAATAACATATATATGTGTGTGCCCCTGTGTATGTGTGTGTATGTGAGCACCCGCTGGGCAGTGCAGGTTTCTTGGTGCTATGAATTGTTAAGGGCAGTTGGGTAGACAGTGAATAGTTCAGTATTTTTGTAGCACAAGCTAGTTATGCTTAGCTCTACTACATGATCTCAGGTTCCTAACTTTCAAAATGGGGTTATCAGTGTCTTTGAGATTATTGTTATAAAAACNTGGGCAGTGCAGGTTTCTTGGTGCTATGAATTGTTAAGGGCAGTTGGGTAGACAGTGAATAGTTCAGTATTTTTGTAGCACAAGCTAGTTATGCTTAGCTCTACTACATGATCTCAGGTTCCTAACTTTCAAAATGGGGTTATCAGTGTCTTTGAGATTATTGTTATAAAAACTACAGTTATTTGATATCAATAATCACTTAGCATAGTGTTTGAAACATAGATACTCAACAAATGGTTGATATTCAGCTGTTCCAGTCTGTGATAAGAAATGAGCCTAAATTGAGATATAGGTTGGGACCAGATTTAGAATGATGGGCAGGATATGATACGTTCTAATTGAATATAGCCAATAAGAGAATAGAAAGACTTGTTAGTCCAAGATTTTAGTTTGCTAGACTTAGTAGAAAATTATGCACATAAATTAGAGAATATGAGATAAAAATTCAGGAAACCGTTTTTTAATTTATTTTTGGCTTCCCTGGGTCTTTGTTGCTGCACAGGGACTCTCTAATTGTGGCAAGCAGGTGATACTATTTAGCTGTGGTGTGGAGGCTTACTGTAGTGGCTTCTCTTAGGTAGAGCTGGGGTTTTGGACTTGTCGGCCTCAGTAGTTGTAGTGCAGGAGCTTAGTTTCCACGCAGCACATGGGGTCTTCCTGGACCAGGGCTCAAACCCATGTCCCCTGCACCAGCAGGTAGACCCCTAACCACTAGACAACCAAGGAAGTCCCAGGAAACGATTCTTAAAAAAACAAATAAATAGACATTTGCAAGGCATATGATGTTTTTTAGGAACTAGGAGAATGACTGTGAGTTGGAAATTGGAAAATGACAATGTAGAAGGTGAATGAAATTTGGGGAGTAACTACAGGGATTATGAGGATGGACAAGGAATCCAAGAAGGAAATTATGACACGTCTTAACACTTACGGCAGGCAAAGATGAGAGTAGAGTGGAGTGAGAGCAAAGAGTATTTAGAAACAGAGAGAGAAAAGAAAATAGGGTAAAGACAAAAAGATATTTGAAAGCTTGGGGAGGTTTGAGTCCTAAACACAGTTAGTGTTGGCTTCTTTGGGGAGGCAATGTGGAGTTGTTATTAAGAGCACAGACTGTGGATTCAGAGTATCTAACCTATTGATTCTGGGTCCACAGGACTGTTGGCATATGATACAGGTTTGATTTATAGGTATCTTTAATATATTATTATTATTATTAGCAACAGAGATTGCAAATGTTAATATGTAGATAAATCAAAACATGCATCTTAAATATTTAGCAAAAGTTGCCAATTAAGTTTTCAAAATTATCATGTTGAGTTTTAAAATGCAAAATCATTGTTATACCCTAGATGATAAATATTCTAAAAAAGTGTTTCAAATTCTGAATACTTTATATCTTAAATTCCTTTCATGTGGCTTTTTTCATACTTATCATATTTGATGGGCAGTTTCAAAACATCACTGTTTGCTAAAGCCTGATAAACTTATACAATAAAGTATATGTTTATGCTCCAGTATATTCATTATTTCACTTTAAATAAATTATGTTCACTTTGTGACTTTAAAGTATTTATTATAATATTAATTATTCACAATGTACTTTTGTTTTATTACTATTTCATTTTTAAGAGGATTGCCATGAGATGATTTTATGTATTATTACTTGAAGTAGTCAGAAGATGGCTGTAAAACCAGCAGGAACACAAGGTTTCTCTGCTGGCAAGTTTTAGATCTCATCAATTTCAAGTGTGACTTTAATCCCCAAAAGAATTATCTTTGAATACTCATTTATTATAAATATTTAAAAGTTGTTAGTAATATTCTTTTGCATTTGAGCTTAGAGGAGTCACTGAAATAGTATGTTCTGTGCTGTAGCAGAAAAATCTGTAGGAACAAGGCGCCTCCTAGTGTAAATAATGGGTAATGTCAGCTTTCATTCCTGTACTGAGAAGAATTGTATTTCCATAGCTGCCAGCTGCCTTGTGATTCTGCTAAGGGTGGATAAAGAGGAATGGCGTTAGTTAACTCTGAATTGTGGTCTGCCTTAGAAGGGGAAAAAAAAAATATATATATATATATATATATATAAATTCTTCCTATATCAGTGTTTATAATAATTTGAGTATTGTAAGTGATAGATAACTAAATAAGCAAATCAGTAGCTATATCTAAAAATAAGGAGTTACTGGTTTCAGTAACTGTTAGAAATATTTTAAAGCCATCTTATAAGAAAAACATGGAACTAAATTACCAGTTTAAAAAATATATATATATATATACACTCAAAATCAAACTAGTGTCTTTTATTTTATCCTGATATAGAAAAACAAATTAGAGAAAAAAAAAAACTGTCTAGGGTTTTAAAATGATTGAAATTGTTGAAGAAACCACAGATACTTGTCTCAAATGTCCCAGATTAACCTTACCACTATTTTAAAACGTTTCTGTCAGTGGATTGAGAATTATTCTGCTTAGTGTGACTGAAAAATACATGGATGCCCAGATTTTGATAACTCTTAAGTTGCCAGATAAAATATAAGATGGTCAGTTAAATTTGAATTTCATATGAACAATAAATTTTTTCAGTCTAATTATATCCCAAATATTATAATATTTCAGTTTCTTGCAGTGTTTGGGACATACTTATACTGATTTAAGCATCCATTCTGCATTTTATTTTTTTCTGAATCTGGCAACTCTACTCAAAATATAATGATTTAATAAAATAGTATTAAATGAATTAAATCATATAATTTAAGTATTATGAAGAAGTTTACTGATGGCATGCTTCTAATTACAGTTAAAATTGGGCGCAAGGATTAGTTAACCTTACTTAGAGTTGGACTTCCCTGGTGTCTCAGTGGTAAAGAATCCACCTGAAATGCAGGAGGTATAGTTGGCACAGATTCAATCCCTAGGTGAAAAGGATCCCTTGGAGGAAGGCATGGCTACCCACTCCAGTATTCTTGCCTGGAGAATTCTATTGACGGAAGAGCCTGGTGGGCTTCAGTCCATGGGGTCTCAAAGAGCAGGACACAACTAAGTGGCCAAGCACAGCACAGCACAAGTTAAAGATAGTTCTGTGATACTTCCCCAGGTAGAGATGTTATTTCTTTACTTTAAAAAATAAGCATCAGTTCATAGTTTCCAGAAAATAAATATCAGGTTCAGAAAATAATCATAATGTTAGAGGCTCAGTCTGTGCTTGTATTCAACAATATAAATGCATCACTCCACCATTGAAGGATGACCTTCATATTGGTCTTTCCCTGATTGTTGCAAACAGAGAAATTCTGGTTAAAGATTTTGATGCATGATCTTTTTTTGTTTTTTGTTCAAAGTCTGTTTGATTCAACATATTTTATAAGTCTTTATGTGTTCATTGACTTGTACACACTTTATTTGCCTTCAGGATCTAATCTATAATTTGGGGGATCTGATTGCTTTCAAGGAAAACTATGTCAACATGGGAAGGAGATAGAGAGAGGGAGAGAAGAGGCAGAAGAGGCAGAGTTTCAATTTGTCTGAAATTTTAAGGCTTTTTTGCATATCTTAGTAAAGATATCCACCTAGAATACATAAATATGCTTTTTTAAGACTTCTCAGGTAAGATGCTGAGAGGAAACATTTGGAGTATCATTAGACTGAGTACATATAAATGCCTCTTCTGTTTGTCAAGCTTCATGACCTTGGGCAGGTTACTCTGGTCCAGTGGCCTCATCTGCAGCAGAGGACGAGCATAAGACTTGTACTCATAAACTTGTACAGAATTTCAGGCCAATGCAAGTGACTCAGAATAGTTCTAGGTTCACCATAAGTCTGTTATGTTAGTTATGTTATGTTATGTTAGTAGTATTGTACGCTACGGTAGTCTTATTGTAAGAATTAAGTCAAACTAAAGTTACTTAAGCAAACCCTTTGGCTTCAGTTCTGACCCTATAATTGATATACAAGGAAAGAAATCTGAGATTTATCCTTCCTAAATTCCAGTTCCTTCCTGGCTAGTTGAGGAAAGATGGGTGTTTCTCTTTTAGTGTATCAAGATAATAGTTTAGCTCGGCATTTCATTCTACTTGCATAGGCAATCAAACTTTGTTTTTAAAATTTTGGCACCAGTTATTTAAAGTATTACATAGATTTAGTCTGAAAGAGCTTTTGAATGGAGAGAATTTGGCACTTCTATAGGATCACGCCAAGCATCCACAAATAGGTTTAGCTGGTTACATATAGTTATATATGAGGGATATTAATTAAAATCTTATTACGTTCCAGATTCCCAGAACTAAATCTCATTATGAATTTTGAGCTGTTACAGGTCTATTTCTACTAATTGGCCAGAAAACTCTTTATTTCTTTGTAATTAGTAATAACCTCACTCTCAGATCTACAAACAGGCAATATACTGTACTTGGGCAAATTTGCCAGTTAATCTCTGCAAATTAAAAGCACAGTTAAAAATAACGTAATAACAATCTTGATTTAAATGCTCATTAGAAGGAAAGAATTAAACCATAAACTTCCTAACTGCAGGCGCTGGTTTCACTGATTATTTTTCCCCTCATGTTTTTGTGTTTTGACATTAACAGGTATTTTATCATTTCTGAGTGTTCAAATGAAAAATCCTTTTACATTTGGAATAAGAAAACCTGAACTAGCTTTTAAAATATTCCAGGAATGTAAAAAAGGTTTCTTTAGTCAAGGAAGGGATTATATTATATTTTTTGTTTTTAAAGATGCAGTCATAGTCTGAACACAAAATGACAATCGTGAGACTGTGTGTAGGGACCAAAAATAGAGAGTTCCAACAAAACAACCAGCCCAGACTCAGGAAAGGTAGCATACTATCACAGGAAATGTGATAACTCCTTGGAATATTTCCTCAAGGCCTCTTTTTGTTAGGGAAATATATATTTTAAATGAAATCAAAGAGGAATCTTCATTCAGAAGAGGATGTTGAGTACTGGTTTAAGCTTCTTAAGAAATAGCTATAGCAAGAATATCTCACAGTAACTCTTCAGTAATCTCTCCTAAGTCAGAACTATTGTACAGTAAGAGATTATGATTTAAAATAAGAAGTTCAGGTATTTTGAGCCAGAAATACCAATATTCCACGTGCAGTAAAATCCTCACCTAAGCAACAAGCAGCATAAGAAAGTGAGAAGGGAAATGAGCCTATAGTCTCCCAATTTTCTGTGATGCTAGCACAGTCAGAGAGCTTTAGTTCTTTAGTTCTACATTGTCCTGAAAGGTATAGATAATGTGAAGGCATTTCATGATGTGCAGGGCCATGGGAACACCTGCTATAAAATAAGGCAAATCGAGGTGGACACTGGCCCTGTACTTTCTGCTTGTCAACTCTTGTGTCTCCTCTCTCCGTACCTCTTTGTCTCTCTTTCACGTGTGCTGATTCTTTATGATAATAATATAATTACCTTAAAGAGAGGATGTCAGAAATATTAAAAATGATGTAAGCAAAATGTCCTAAATAAAGTCTGGCAAATAATAGCTGAAAAGTGTCAGTGTTACTCTAAGTAAGGAATGCTATCTCTTCTTGTATCAGTGTTCTCACTTCTCATCCTTCCATGTGATGCTTCTAATCAAATTTGAGTCGGTAGACTGCAGAGACAATTTGATTAAGTAAATGAGGAAAAACCTGTGGGATATTTCCATGAATGATGTGCTGGTGCATTTTAAAGAACATAGAGACATAAAATTTGACTGTTCTGACATTTTTATTTACTTTCTAGTTCTCAAAAAGAGTTACATTTAATGATTTTTTTTCAAATATGAAATCAGAGGAAAAACAATATGCATGATTATAATAGTTTAGGTGGTAATGAATGAAGGGCGTTGAGCCACCAGGGAAGCCTTAAAATTCTTAAATGATCAGCTATTCAAAATAATCTGTCAAATGTATATAGAAAGTATATACTTTCACAGTCTTTAAAACTAAAAGCCCACTGCTATCTTCTGTTTATCTTTGAGGTGAAGGTGAGGTGAAGTCGCTCACTCGTGTCCAATTCTTTGCAACCCCATAGATTGAAGCCTACCAGGCTCCTCCATCCATGGGATTTTCCAAGCAAGAGTACTGAAGTGGGTTGCCATTTCCTCTTTACATGATAAAAATTCATAAATTATTCATGGTACACTAATAAACATTTGAGTTTTAGTAATAGTAACCTGTGGAAAAAATTGCTGTCAAGATACAATGACAAAATAAAACATTTTTATAATGTGTAATATTTTCAAGTTAACAAAATATATATTTTTAGTAATTTATATATTGTACTCAAAATGCTATTGATATAGAAATCAGGTTTTCTATTTCATTTGGACTGTTTTTCTATTTTCCTTATATCTCTGAATTGCTTGTTTATTTGGCCTCAAATGAACTGCAGGCAGACAGTACTGATTCATGGTTAGAGAGCCTATGTGGCATTGACTTTCTCATTTTCACTGAATTGCATGGGCACCTGGAATAAAGTGTTTCTTTTCTCCATGGCTAAGCATCCCCTTCCTCTCTGACATTAGCTACAATGTGCTCACCCTCCACAGCTCATCATAGATTCACAGTTCTATTGACGCAAACTCAGAGACCTTACACAGGATGCTCCAAGCTGGGGTCTCAATGGAATAAAAGGCAGAGAGGAAGGGAGACCTGGAGGGGTCCCTTAATCAACTTCTTTGCTAAAATTCAAGGTTATATTCTACAGAGATCAGCTTCTTCATCTTTTCCTTATTGACAGTTACATTTTCCTCATCTCCCAATTTTCAAGATACTGATTTTGACCCAAAATATTTTAAATCAATTTCCCAACTATCTTAAGAGTGGCTGCTTTCTATTTTGTCCTGTTGATGATGGGGGAAGTCAGATGGAGCAGCCTGCCTAAAGAGTCCCTCAGTTTGATTCTGGGTCTGAGGGCAGAGCTGATTTCTATTAGCCTTTAGGTGAGGTTCAAACTCTGTCTATTCCCATTGCCTTTTTCCTAGCAAATTACTTTGGGGAACTGGAGGTCTGAGGGAACGATGTGACTTGTCTTATTATTGGAAAAAGCTGGAACAAAACATTAAGTATAATGCTGTCTCTGTACCAGTAAAACAAAATGAAGATACTTTTTAAATACTTAATTTTGTTGTTTTATTTTAAAATGTGTGTGATCATAACTATGTGGGATTTTATGCTTATTTAAAAGCCTATAGTCTCCTTAAAGTTTTGGATGTTGGAATGTTTCCCTAGGCAGTAAGAGCAGCTTATGGAAATTATGCAATGCATTAAAAGTTTAATCTTAAACCTAATGATACTCTATAAAGTCTTTATAATCAGTATCATAGACATTTAAATTACAGTTATACTGAAATATTTTTATCAGCTTTTATATGTAGCTCTGTCTTTACCTAGAGAGGACAAATATGCCAAAAAACACCAGTTATGAAACACCGTCCTACCCAGATGGTCACACAGAAGCAAATTTCTTCTTTTCACACTCCTTTTATTGTGTCATTCTCTCATTCAAATGTCTTCAGTTATTTTTAAAATTCTTTCATTTATTCTAAAGTTTTCATTTTTAATTTATTTATTCAGACATCTGAAAACTTTTCTGAATGCTCACTACAATGCAGGATGTTTGAAAAAGCACCTTAAAATGTGCAATATTTTATTTGCTTTAGTTTGCTAAGTATTGCTCAATTTATTCATGTTTTCTATGCAAAAGATAATTATGTATAAAATACGTAATCGCATCATAATAATTAAATAAATTATTAAATACTCCCACAAGTGACCAGTTCCTTTACTGAAAAATTTCCTCAATCATTTTGATTCTTACTTAGGTGTATGCTAGTTTGTGGAGAAGGGAATGGTAACCCACTCCAGTATTCTTGCCTGGAGCATCCCATGGACAGGGGAACCTGGTGGGTTACAATCCATGGGGTCACAAAGAGCTGGACACGACTGAGCGACCTACACACACATGTGTGTGAGCATACTCACACACACACACACACATACAAGTTTGAAAACGTTGCTGCTTTACAGTAGCCAACTATTTGCTTTGTATTCCTTCAAAACACGTTTAGATTTTGCAACTATTTGCCCATAAATCAATTGAATCATGTAAATTTTGAGATTGATTTACTATTTCTGTGAGGTCACTGATCNCTGGACACGACTGAGCGACCTACACACACATGTGTGTGAGCATACGCACACACACACACACACACACACATACAAGTTTGAAAATGTTGCTGCTTTACAGTAGCCAACTATTTGCTTTGTATTCCTTCAAAACATGTTTAGATTTTGCAAGTATTTGCCCATAAATCAATTGAATCATGTAAATTTTGAGATTGATTTACTATTTCTGTGAGGTCACTGATCTTTAGGTATATAAAAGTTGACCCATCGTCTTTATGTAAGAACAATAATTAATTAGGTCAGTACAAAAATTAGGAATTACTTTGGTAAAATGCAGTATTTTATGCCTAAGAAGGCTTTATTTTGCCTCTACTATGAGTAGTTTAATTCTTAAGGGCCTCATAATTTTTTCTTCCAAGAACTATAATTACTACCACATGCTTTATGAAAGAAAAGTAGGAAACACTACATAATTTGTAACACAGTTTGAACTTTGGAAATATTTGCCATTTACTGAGTTTAAAATGTGCTAGTACGCATGCTTAATTGCGCAGTCATCTCCAGCCCTTTTGGATGCCACAATCTGTAGCCCTCCAGGCTTCTCTGTCCACAGGGTTTTCCAGGCAAGATACTGGAGTGAATTGCCATTTCCTTCTCCAGGAGATCTGAACCCACTTTTCCTGCATTGTACGTGGGTTCCTTACTGCCGAGTCATCTGGAAGCCCAGAATGTGTTAGGCACTGATACAAATTATTTTCATGGCTGTAATCAATCTATCTTGAATATATCCCCGAACAAACAAACAAACAAACAGGCTTATATACATGAATTGTTGATGAAAGTCACAATACTAATGAGTAGAGGATAGAGTCTTGAATTTAACTATTAACTAATATTTGATTTTAATCTAAATATTTTAAAATTAATCTAATAGTGTTTCAGTGGGGATATTTAGTGTTTTAAGAGATCCATTGAAAATCACTCAATTTTGAACTCTTTTGACTGTGAGGAAGATCTGCAATCTCAGACTGATCATTAATTAGAAGAGTTTGTCTTTCATATCATACAACACAAAACAATCATTGCAATTTTAATATGGCAAATTATTTTAATGTAAATGTGCAGAAATATTAATATAATGGTTTTCGTTCCTTTTTAACTTCTGTTTAAGCAATGTTTAGATAATTTTGGTATGAATTATCAAGCTTCAAATAAAAGAGACATGCTACTACTTGGGCTAGGATGACCTACTTAAAAAAAAAAAGCCATCCCGTTATGTTGGAAATAAAAATATAGGATCCAGTTAAATTTGAATTTCAGATAAACGATGAATACATTTTACATGTACCGTGAATGATCTGGGACATGCTCATACTAAAGGAATATTTAGTTCTATCTGAAATTCAAAGTTAACTAGATATCCTGTATTTTATCTGGCAAACTTACACCCACTAAAAAATATTGATTATGCCTTTCTGTGATGAATGATACCACATACAGATCTGGACTCTCATTACAATAAGAGCACTAAAAAGACCTACTAACTCATCCAGTCTTCCTAAGAAGCAAGTGGACTTCACTCAAGAATTGCAATCCTATTCTCTTCAGTATATTTTGCCAAGCACTTGTTGCCCTATAGCATATTTAGGAGTTTCTCCAATTAGAATGGAGGCTGTATGAGAAATTGTGTTTAGTGTTGTATCTCCAGTGCCTAGAAAAATGCCTGCCACACAAGAAATAACAAATACGTGTTGAAGTAATGGATGAACGAATATGAAAAATTTTTTGCAGTTATACTCACTTTAGGTATTCAGTATATATCCAGGAGGGAAATGTATACATTTTCCTTACCACTGATTGATAGACAACACAAAAAATGTTGACTCTAATCTAGAGGCAGTGAATCAGCTATTTATTTTCACTGCCCATCCTCCTAATTCTGATTTCGTGTGGGAAAAAATGTGAACAGGTGAGTTTTGTTCCTTTGCAAGCTCTATCCTTTGTCTATCCTTCGTAGATGAAAGGCCTGCATACAACTTGAAGAGCTGCATGAATGCTGAAGGCAGCCCTTTGATTTCCTCTTCACTCCCCCAAACTGCATTTTAGATCCTACAAATCTTGGCAGACCCTAAAGGAGGTGGATGCCCCTATTATCCAGAATAATGAATTGTACTTGAAAAACTGAACTCAGTCAATGTTACCCTTGGGGGAGGGGAAATGGCACTGGAACATGATAAATGAATACTTTGATCCAACACTGGGAATTATAGCAGAGAAACTGAAATCATTTGGGCCACATGTGACACTGTATAATATTGCTTTTGCATCATCAAGTCTATTAAGATACTATATGGAAAACATGTTTATCTGGCAAAACTGTTAAATAAATAAAACTGCTAAATAAATAATCAGAGAGTCAGTTCTGCTGAATAGTCTGTCATGTGGACACTTCATTTACTGTTTAGCTGAAGGCTGAACAGGACAGAGCAGGAGCCAAGTAGACAATANAAGATACTATATGGAAAACATGTTTGTCTGGCAAAACTGTTAAATAAATAAAACTGCTAAATAAATAATCAGAGAGTCAGTTCTGCTGAATAGTCTGTCATGTGGACACTTCATTTACTGTTTAGCTGAAGGCTGAACAGGACAGAGCAGGAGCCAAGTAGACAATAACTTTTAAATATAGATGAGGCTTTGTTATTAAGCCTACAGTTCAATATTTGTAAGAGCTGCTACTAAAAGTCACAAATCGTCCTTTAGTATTTTATCCTTTGTCTTCTTCTTTTGTGTCTTTCCTTTCAGAACTTTAACTCTTAAGCTTTGAATTCAACACTGCAAAATATCATAGGAAACACATACAAGCGCTTTGATATACTCTGCATATAAGTTAAATAAGCAGGGTGACAATATAATACAGCCTTGATGTACTGCTTTTCCTATTTGGAACCAGTCTGTTGTTCCATGTCCAGTTCTAACTGTTGCTTCCTGACCTGCATACAGATTTCACAAGAGGCAGGTCAGGTGGTCTGGTNAGAAGATCCCCTGGAGAAGGGAAAGGCTACCCACTCCAGTATTCTGGCTTGGAGAATACCATGGACTGTATAATCCATGGGGCCACAGAGAATCGGACAGAACTGAGCAACTTTTGCTTCCTACTTAACAGAAAAAATGGGCTTCCCAGGTAGCTCAGGGGGTAAGGATCGGTCTACAATGCAGGTTAAGTCCCTGGGCTGGGACGATGCCCTGTAGAAGTTATAGACTACCCACTCCAGTATTCTTGGTCATCTCTGGTGGCTCAGACAGTAAATAATCTTCCTGCAATTCAGGAGACACCAGTCTGACCCCTGGGTTGGGACAATGCCTTCGAGGAGGCATGCCAACCCTCTCCAGTATTCTTGCCTTGAGAACCCCCAGGGATACAGGAACTTGGGAGTCTACAGTCTACGGGTTCTCAAAGAGTTGGACACAACTGAGTGACTAAGCACAGGACAGCAGAACAGAAACTACAGACTGAATAAAAATAATTATTTGTCCCATCATCACAATGAATTAATAAAAATAAATACATAATTGCTTACAGATACATTTAAATTATCTTTTATAATAGTATATTATAAAAAGAAATATTATATTATGAAAGACCAAACATTGAATCAATGAAAATATATTAATTAAAGCTCAGACTTTTAATGTTCACTGTATGAATATCCATGTCTAATTTGTAAATGCAAACTCATATATTTCTATGGAATTTCCTGGTTGTACACTGAATACACTGAAATAATTTTTAATGACCTAAGCTATTACTGTACTTTGTAGGTGGAAAAAAATCTCTCTTATAGTATAAGCAAGGATATTTAGAATTTTGGAAGATGCCAGGGGATCTTCCTGACCCAGAAATCGAAATGGGGTCTCTTTCATTGCAGGTGGATTCTTTAACAGCTGAGCTACCAAGGAAGCCCACTCAAGGAATTATACCTTGTTAAATTCAAATTAACTTAAATGAAAAAATTAGGGCCATTTTTATGGTTATCACACCCACATTATTCAAGTTAAAAGGCCAGTAGTCTCCTCTATAAATTAGCTAAGCTCTATAAACTCTCTCTGATTTGTACATGCTTAATGGTCAATCTGTACATAATCATAACTAGCCCTGAGGTAAGTATAAGCCTTAAGCTTTTTAGCTCTGCTTTTCTTTATTAAATACCTATGACTTATTTTCTTGAGTATACTCTTAGAATATTTCTACCTGGTAAAACAATCTTCTGAAAAAATATCAATACAAATAACATGCTCCATATGTTAAAGTATTTTACTATTTTATTGTGATGATAATGGAAACAGCAACATGAATGATACTTCATGGCAAATAGATGGAGAAACAATGGAAACAGTGACAGACTTTATTTTGGGGGGCTCCAAAATCACCACAGATGGTGAAATTAAAAGATGCTTGGCTCCTTGGAAGAAAAGTTATGACCAACCTAGACAGCATATTAAAAAACAGAGACATTACTTTGCTTACAAAACTTTGTCTAGTCAAAGCTATGATTTTTCCAGTAGTCATATATGGATGTGAGAGCTGGACTATAAAGAAAGCTGAACACAGAAGATTGGATGCTTTTGAACTGTGGTGTTGGAGAAGTCTCTTGAGAGTCCCTTGGACAACAAGGAGATCCAACCAGTTCATCCTAAAGGAAATCATTCCTGAATATTTATTGGGAGGACTGATGCTGAAGCTGAAACTCTAATACTTTGGCCATCAGATGTGAAAAACTGACTCGTTTGAAAAGACCCTGATGCTGGGCAAAGTTGAAGGCAGAAGGATAAGGGTTCGACAGAGGATGAGATGATTGGATGGCATCACCAATTCAATGGACATAGGTTTGGGTAAACTCCGGGAGCTGGTCATGGACAGGGAGGCCTGGCGTGCTGCAGTCCATAGATGTCACAAACAGTATGAGAAGACTGAGCGACTAACTGAACTGAACTGAATGACTAGAGTCATGATAGAAGATTCAGTATTACAATTAAGGCAATTGTAGTGAAACTTATAGGTTTTGATGTCTGAACTAGTGAAATTAACTAACAAACTAATTGTATGTGTACTGAATGGAAATAGCCAATATCATTCTCTAGTAAATATTCTACTTAGGAAGAAGTGTATGTGTTGTGCGTGCATGCTCAGTAGTGTCTGACTCTTTGTGAACCCATGGACTGCAGCCCTCCAGGCTCCTCTCCATGAGATTCTCCAGACAAGAGTATTGGAGTGAGTTGCCATTTCCTTTTTCAGGAGTGTATGTTAATGTATTCTTAAAATGCATTTTAAGAAGATATGCACAGGGCACAGAGAAATTAAATATTTTTCAAAGACAGGCAAAAGCCACCGATATATTTTATGAGGAATAAAGTCTTTATATCAGTTGGGAATAAAATGTAGAGATCATTAGATTCAATCAAGGACTCTAATTGAAAGAATGTGATCCTCAACATGACACATTATCTTATGAATAAACTATTGTAACCTAATTTTTAAGACAGTGTAAATATAAAACAATATTTTCTTATAATATGATTTCTTATAGAAGTATGCAAATGAATCCCAGAAGTGACTCTAGGAAATATATTTGTTTATGAAAATAATTGGAAATGGAATTATATAGTCTGTCAATCTGATTGTCTCTCTTTATCTCTCTTACACTCCCTCCATTCTTCTCCCCTTCCTGCCTTCCTTCCCCCCTTGGAATGCTACAGTATTTGAAAAAAGAAACATGAAAAAAAAAAAAAAAACCTTAAGGTTAAGTGTTCTCAAGTAATTTTGAGTCTTCTCTGGGACTTATGTGTAACTTCAGTTTACATGAATAAATCAATGAAAAAAATTACAATGTGCTATAAAGTTATATTGTTTTAAAAAGCACACTTTTAATTTGTCTGTCTAAAATGTTACTATACATGTATTTTTTGAATACATAAGATTTCAAGCACAAGCTCTGATGCCAATGTCTGTACCAATATCCATAATTAACAGTTCATAAAGTAAAGCACAAAACAGATATGACAATATAATGCTCTACTTGCACAGAATATGAAACAGGCTCAACTCCCAGTTGTTAGTATAGGACAATTAAGTATTTTACCATGTACTTACATAAAACGTTAGGAGAAAAATATGTAATTACAGAATTGCTTGAACTGCTTTTAGTTTGTATTTATTGTCAGTTTATTAGAAATATAAGAAAACTAGTCATCAGAAATAACATCAGCAGAATAAAATATGATATTTTATGGTTTTATAGGAAAAAAACAATTGAAAATCAATAATATCAACTGCTGGAAAATACAGACTCTGTAGACAGTCTACAATTTTGTCTGAATTGTCTCACCATGAATCTTTACACATTCTGGAATCCAAATAATTTTGGAAGCATGTACAGTACATTTAATAGTTCTTTCTTGGTCTATTGGTCTAATAAACTCATTGAAAGTAGTTAGATGCAGGAGAACTATTTAATTCCATAATTGGAATGCATATTCCACTCGTTCATTTATACTTTTATTGATTTAAAATTTACTGAGAGTTGTATGTAACTGGGAAAGGAACTATAAATGAGAAATGGTCTCAATCTGAAAAAAGTGTTATAATTGAGATAATGGGGCATTAGCAAGTGTAATACTGTAACAGTCAAGAGGCTTATCATTGTTAAACACTGAAATTGAGACTCAATGCTGAAATCCTCTTCTAGTAAAATGTTAAGAAAATTATATTAGGGACAAAAACCTATCAGAGAAGACATTAAAGTACTAAAAGTTTGTTTCTGATATTTCTTCTCTCTGTTATGTATAGAGCATTCATGTAATTGGATTGATAGCATTAACATAACTAAAATGATAATGCAAGATTTAAAGTTATCAATTAATGATGTATAATGTAATTAAACAACTTCAAGAAGTAAAGTCAGTTGCAAACATAAATACTATATTCATGTTTCTTTTAATAACTTCTAGTAGTTCACAACCACTATTAAAACTAATCCACGTAGTGATGGATTAAGACCTTAGGTATTTTAAATATTCCTGCAAAAGGAGTTTAAAATTTATCATTTTTTTACCTCCTCAATCAGAATAAATACATACTGAATTCCTGGAAGTAAAAAAAGATTTTGTTTTTAAAGGATGATCATGCAACTGTAATTCATAACTATATCAAGTAGTAAAATATAAAGCCCAATTTATGTTATGAAGTTAATTAAAATCATGCTAAATGGAAAAGACATGCAGTATCACTACATATTAAAACAGCTTAAACATTAAAATACTTTTAAATGTTCAATACTATGGTTTCTATTAAAAAAATCATTATATGTTTCCTCTTAGATGTAAGGAGAAAAATAAATTACATGATTTTAAATGGTTCACTTTTAATTGTTACAACAGGGAAGCTCTGCAGAAAGCCAGCATTCTCCTAATCATATCCTACTTTGATTATCACTGTCTTTCCTATTGAGCAATTTTATAGATACACTATGCTAATCAAAGCTTTTTCAATTTAGCAATATAAGGTAAATAATTACAAGACCAAATATATGAACTCATTCTCTTCAGTTCTTGATGTGGTTCTTATGAGGCATTTATGTAAGACTGGTAATTGTCACTTTTCCCCTAAAACACATTTTAAATTTATGAGTACATCCCTAGTTTTTAATCTCCATTAAGGTGTCATGTGCTAAACAAATTTAAGCAAGCACAAAGTTTTGCATGTTTAGATTAATTAAATCATTAAGCCAGTAGTTGCTATGCTGAAAATATCCATTTGGCCCTGTTGAATTTATTATCTAATATCTGTGGGCACTGATTAGCAGTTTCACTCATTATTAAACTGAACTTGTTGCATAAATCAAGGCCCTAAAAGATTACTTAGCATGGCTGTTCCCCGAGCCATTTTTAACCTTTCTGCCTCAAATAGTTCATTTAGTTTAAAAAAGATAAATAATGCATTAATTTATTGAGAATAATCTTGAATATAAATCGTTACAATATTCAAACAATGTTATTTGAACTTATGTATTATTTCCATATAACCTTTACATTTAATATTCCACTTAATTTTAAAGTATCTAAGAAAAAACAACAAAAATTAGTGTCTTTTGAATAGCCATGTTTCACTACAATGTAAATTCTACTCATATTTTAAAACATCTTTTTAAAATTATGTTTTATAATCTTTATTTGGGAAAAATTAATCAAAGTAAAAATACTTTTTTTCCAGTAATGAACTATTAATATTAAGTAGTGTATGTCAGAGTTCTACCACATAGTTTGCAAATATTTCTGTTGATTTTTTTAGTCATGTCACATACAGAGGTTAAGACAAAACATTACTTTTATGATAAAAAACATATATGTGTGAAGTAAAAGGAATCTCTATACAATATGAAACTAAAATTTGCATTTCTCAGTTATATTCATTATTGAATTAAAGCAATGTGACTTTGAATACATTATATATGTGCTTTGTATACATTATTGCATATATTGTTATATTTTATCATTGTTTAAAAATAGCTATTTTTTAATGTTTGCCAGTTCAATCTGTGACTTTGTGCATTTAGTACACTGTTTAAACCAATGCATTTTAAAAAATTCTAATCTGCTAGAGGATTATGTCAAAGTTTACTTTTATTTTTATTATATAAGGTCACAGTATTTTTTGTTTAGTTTATTAACAATAGTGTTCATGTACTGGGGGAAGAATCTAAGGAACTTTGCAGCATTTATATTTATTTTTACACAAAGAAGGAACAATTCCTAGATGTTAGTATACTGTATTTAGAAATGTGATTATTAATGATTGTTCCTAAATTTATTCTAATTTATGCCACTAATGATAAGAAGGCCATATACTGTATTTCTGGTGAGAATATCCTGATTTTTTGTTTCTGATTTATTTTCCTATTATCGTGGAATTATAATTAAAAATGAAATCTTCTCCTAATGCAGAAATCCCCTGTACAAAGGTAGCAAAGAAGAAAAACACTTTAATAAGCATTAAATCAGAATGTGATGACCATCTTAGGCAATCAACAGAGAAACTGCAAACAGAAAGGCAGGTCATCCCATTATATAGCCAAGCAGATACAACTAATTGTAGACATGTTTTCATGGTAAACAAAAATCAGCCCTCAGATGACAGCACCACTTCTCATACAAAGTTGAATGTAACTTTACTTGATAATTATAGTGACCCTTTTACCAAGAGGGAAAACAAACTTATCTTTATGAGAGGAGATAGCTTTGCAACCCTCTGAAGTTAAGCTCCTCCCCTCCCAAGGGGACTGAAATTTACATTTCAAAGCGATGGTTCTCAGGTTGCTAAGAAATACATTCCTGGGTCTTAAAGCCTATCTGGTTTTCAAAAACCTTACATAGATCAAACAAAGGAGAAAATACTAGTTTTAAGTTTTATAAAGTAAATGCTCTAAGAAAAAGGAGAGAAGGGGCATCTCTTCCCTTATTTTCTAGAGAGAATTAGCCTCTTATTTTAAATTTTCATATGTCCTTATTCTTTCAAAACTATATCTTTATTTAATCTAAAACAGTCTGTCACTTCCTTAATTTTGTTTGTTAACCAATTATAATCTTTGTTCATCAATAATATTCCCCTAATAACTTTATCTATTTTCCTTAAATTAAACCTTTAGAGTGATAGTTGCACATTCCTCTCATATAAATTTTCAGTTGGATGCATTTTCAGAGGATGAGGGTCAGAGGTTTTTGGCTCCTTGTCTTTGATTCAGAAAATTATACTCAAATATTGTGACTTGCTAAGTAAAATACTATTTTCCTGGGAATACTGTGGGCATATTTTTCTCTCTTCCTTCATATCACACATCTCTGAGGCATATTATTCTGATTTCAGAAAATATTTTGCCTTGATGAATCACTTATAAATTAGCTTAAATTTAGCAAAGCCCCCATTTCCAAATGAATATGTTGTATAGTTCCACCAGTATGTTAGATTAATAAAGAATAGTTGCTTCAGTTATGTCATTCCATCTGTTGCTCCAAACTCTATTATCTTTAAAAAATAATTAAAAAATCTTGCTTAAACTATATTATAAAAATGCTTTATACACACACACACATGCATGTGCACACACACACATATAATAACATTAATTCCTCCATACTGCAAACCTTGATGGGTGATGCATAGAAGAGTTTGGTGTCATTTCTAAATGACTCACTTTAAGTATATGGAAGAAAAATAAAACCCTCTTCCCTTCGGAGTTCTTGGCTGGAAGCACTATAGTAAAAGTCAGGTTACCAAGATGAAAGCAAACAACCGTTTATTAACATGTATAATTCATGTGTAGATGAGAGATACTCAGAGGTAAATGTGTGACTACCCAAAGTTCTAACTTCCACAAGTTTAACAGATTATATGTCCATTTCATCTTTGGAAAGAGTATTTTTATTCCTTTGTTTTCAAAGGAAAACTTAGATTTTAAAACAAAATATATTCCAATCCTTGACTCAAAAGAACACCAGCCATGGTTATTTACATTAAAGTATTGACTAATGCTTTTGGGTGTTAGATCATTGTTGGGGGGGGTGTATAATCACTGGCAAATGATTTCTCTTGTAGGAAAACTATATCATGTATTTTAATATATCTTCATTGTTTAAAGTGATTATTTAATATGTACAGAATAATATGGACTTGATATGACAATGTCTATTACAAATATAGCACCATTTTTATTTGTTGTTTTTGATCAATGGATCCACATCAGAACCATTTGAAGGAGTTATATGCATAATATAATGTATATATCTACATATGTACAATTAACAAGGAGAAGATGATAAAACAGGAGAAGCTAGAGATCTCTCAAAGAAAACTGGAGATATCAGGAGAACATTTCATGAAAAGATAAACATGATAAAGGACAGAAATAGTAAGAGCCTAATGAAGCACAAGAGATGAAGAAGTGGTGGCAATAATACACAGAAGAACTATACAAAAAAAGGTCTTAATAATGGGGATAACCCAATGGTGTGATCACTCACTTAGAGTCAGGCAACCTAGAGTGTGAAGTCAAGTGGGCCTCAGGAAGCATTACTACAAATTACTGGAAGTGATAGAATTCCAGCTGAGCTATTAAAAAATCTTAAAAGATGATGCTGTTAAAGTGCTGCACACAACATGTCAGTGGATTTTGAAAACTCAGCAGTAGCCACAGGACTGGAAAAAGTCAGTTTTCATTCCAATTCCAAAGAAGGGTAGCACCAAAGAAACTTCAAACTACCATACAGTTGTGCTGATTTCACATGTTAACAAGGTAATGCTCAAAATCCTTCAAGGTAGGCTTCAGAAGTACATGGACTGAGAACTTCCAGATGTACAAGTTGGGTTTAGAAAAGGCAAAGGAACCAGAGATCAAATTGCCAGCATTTGTTGGATCATAAAGAAAGCAAGAGATATCTCAGAAGACATCTACTTCTGTTTCTTTGACTATATGAAAGGCTTCGATATGTGAATCATAACACACTGGAAAATTCTTAAAGAAATGGAAATACCAGACCACCTTACCTGTCTCCTGAGAATCCTGTATGCAGGTCAAGAAGCCACATTTAGAACTGGATGTGGAACAATGGACTGGTTCAAAATTCTGAAAGGAATAAGATAGGCTGCATTATCATCTTGTTCATTTAACTTTTGTGCAAAGTACATCATGTGAAATACCAGACTAGATGGATCACAAGGTGGAGTCAAGATTTCTGGCAGAAATATCAACCTCAGATATGCAGACGATACCACTCTAATGAAAGAAAGTGAAGAGGAACTAAAGAGCCTTTAATGAGGGTGAAAGAGGATAGTGAAAAAGCTGGCTTAAAACTCAGCATTCAAAAAACTAAGATCATGGTGTCCAGTCCTATCACTTCATGCCAAATAGAAGGGGAAAAAGTGGAAGCAGCGACATATTTAATTTTCTTGGGCTCCCCAGTCACAGCAGATGGTGAAATTATGAGGCACTTGCTCCTTGGAAGGAAAGCTATAATAAACCTAGACAGCATATAAAAAGCAAATATATCACTTTGCCAGCGAATGTCCATATAGTCAAACCTATGGTTTTTCCAGTAGTCCTATATGGATGTGAGAGATGGATGATAAAGAAGGCTGAGCAACGAAGAACTGATGCTTTCAAACTGTAGTGCTACAGAAGACTCTTGAGAGTCCCTTGGACAGCAAGGTGATCAAACCAGTAAATCCTAAAGAAAATCAACCCTGAATATTCATTGGAAAGACTGATGCTGAAGCTCCCATGCTTTGGCCACCCGACATGAAGAGCTGACTCATTGGAAAAGACTCTGATGCTGGGAAAAATTGAAGGCAAAAGGAGAAAAGGGCTACAGAGAGTGAAATGGTTAGATAGCATCACCAACTCAATGGACATGAATCTGAGCAAACTCCAGGAGACAGTGAAGGACAGGGAAGCCTGTCATGCTGCAGTCCGTGGTGTTGCAAAGAGTCGGACATTACTTAGCAACTGAGCAATGAATAACAATGTACAATAATTCTATCTGTCAACTAAAGAGATGCACAACATGAAAGCTGTAAGTTAAGTTTTATTTGGGGCAAAATGAGGACTGCAGCCCAAGAAACAGCACCTCAAATAGCTCTGAGAGACTGCTTCAAAGAGGCAGGGGGAGGTCAGTATATATGTGGTTTTGGTGAAGGGGGAGTAGTTAGAATCAGCCAGCCATTTTTACAAAAGGTTTTCTGTAAGTCACGAGGAGAAAACCTTGAAGGTATTCTATGGTTTTCTAGATATGGGGCGATGCGGAACTGGGATCATGAAATCAGTTCCTGAAAATATCTAGCTATCTAAAGACCTGTTCCAGCAGTTTCCCTGGAGCACAGATTGCCTCACTCTCCACTCTGAATTCCCTTCAGAAGGTACTGAAGGTAAGTAGCTGTAGCAGCACAGGCAGGTGGCAAATGCCCATGTAGCTGCTGTTCAGTCACTGGCAAATGCTCTTGGCAAATGCCAATTCATAGATGACATATCTCATATCCTCTCTCTGGCATTTTTTAAAAATAACTTTGTACACTAACTTATTACATTCTGTGTCTTCCAGGGTATCATTAGAATTTCTTTATGCTACATTAACATTAAAATCTGTCCTGGTTAATATAACACCATTAAAATTACATTTTACAATGAAAAGTAGAAATGTTTTAAGGAAAACAATCTTCTTTCACAAGTCTGTATGTGTATACACTTTGGGTGCANATAAAGCCATGCAGTAATTCTTCAATTATTTGGATTTACAGATTAGGACATATTCAGGCCTTCTTTTGGAACTGCTGTGTGATAGCTAACTACTACAGCAGTTCTTGATTTAGGCAAAAGCGAACATTTAATATAACAGCCACATTAAAAAGAAATCAAAGGAAGAAAAGAAGTATGAGAAGCCATTCAGAAATATTGATCATTAGGTAATTTAAAAGTCAAACTTTGTTCTTGTTCTTTTTTTGTGAAACAATGGAAAGTTAAAATATATATATATAAGTTCTTATAGCAATAGATTTGTAATTTCTCTTTAAAAAAATAGGATTTTTCTATTATTTCATCATTTCCAGGTAATATCTACTTTAGAACCTCAAACCATACAATTATATAAATATATTATGCTGTCAGTTGTATTGTATTTCCATGAATTATATTCAAGGAAAGGACTTGTTTAATCAATTTGAAATATAATCCTCAGGAATTTTATCCTATATATCTTTCTCTTGTGAACATAGAAATGAAGGAAAAGATATGACAGATTTTAGGACAAGAAGCTTATTTAGAAATTTTCATGTGCACAAACTTTCATTTTCTTTAAATTTTCAACAGTTTAGTAAACATATGAAACATATGAGTATGTATACACACCCATGCACACGTAATAAAGGTTCTCTCCTTTGAGTGAAAAATAAAATAAAAAGTAATAACAGTAAAAAGCCGATGGGCAAAAATTGATTCATAAATGAGATGGTGGCATTCATCTCAATGCTCTTATTGGAAACCTAAATCTCAGTAAATTTGTAGCCTAAGGATACAATGGGCTTAAAGGATTTCTGTCTCTGAAGAAAAATTAGAAGGCCTTTGAGGTAAGGTAAATGGAAAAGGTTGTTTGGGCAAATGTGGAGCTCCAGCACTATTAAATTTTAAGCACCATCAAGGGGTATCTCAGTCATTAACAAGAATGGCATGTAGGAGATTGTTTGAAGCAGAAGAAAAATTATAGATGGCTACGTGAAGGTGGCCCAATGCCATAGGGAAATTCTGTCAAGCAAGAAATGATTTTTTTTTTTTAAGTTATTGTTAAAAAAAAAGGTGAAGAGGTTGTGATCATTTCTTTCCTCCTTTTGCTCAGTATCCTTGAGTATGAAAGAACCAGATCCTTGTGAGAGAAGAAAAAGGAAAGGAGTGAGTTGGAGAGGAAAGGGGCGGGGAGAGCTGTCCAGAAGTGACTGGATAACTCAGTGGCATTCAATCAAAAACTGAAGAGCCAGTAAAGATAAAAATTCAAGACTATTATATTCCAATTGTTCAGCATTCTTGATTGCTTTGTCCGTGTTTTATTCAGTTTGGAAGCCACTTTGTGTATGATTTAAAATCTCCAAGAACTATTTTTTTTTCCTTTTAATGATATTGCAAGTTAATTTCTTCTGCATTGCTAAAACATGCTTTCACAGGAGAAGGGATCACCTAAAGATCTAATCAGAAACTTTGTCTCTGACTATGTTAGAAACTGGAATACCGCATACACACGCAGGACTACATTTTCTGGAAGCTACTTTCACATAGTACTAGGCCATCTGTCTGCTAATTCTGAGAAATACAGGAATTTAGAACTCTGGGAGAAGACATCAATGTGCTCTCAGCTGGAAGTGTGTTGTAATGCTGTTGGTTCCATAGTCAGGCTTACTGAGGCAGTTAGCACTCGCTAACTCAACATTACTTTTGGATTTTCCTTAAAGAATAACTTAAAAGTTGGTAGTCAAGGTAGATGTTATCTAAAATCATCTTTAACGTTTAATATGCCAGCTCTTATATTTATTTATTTTTTAAATATAAATTTATTTATTTTAATTGGAGGCTAATTACTTTATAATATTGTATTGGTTTTCATTCAACATGAACCCACCACAGATATTTTAAATTTAATTCATTGCTCATTTTGATTGTCATTTGTATATTTGTAATTGATCTTTATATTATATACTGAGCAATAACATTTATTTTCTATTTTTCAATAAGTAACATTTATCTGGTTAGAAAATTAATAATCATATGGTTCAATCAATATGATCAGCTTACTGTAAAAATGTTGATATTATGATGACATTTTTTTCCAATATGTTTTTGGAAATAACAGATTATGTTAACCAGGAACTTTGAATTTATTTCCAGATTTGCAATATAAAATTTCTAGCCCTGAGCTTATTATGTGATAATTTTAAGATAAATTTTTTTTTAAGTCACATTATTCCCATAAAGAGGTGGCAAAGTATAGGCAAATTGGAGCTTGCTGTCTTGCAGCTGGGAGCCCTGAGACTTCCATGTAAAGAAGCTTGGGTTAGCTTCCTGGAGGGAGAGGGCCACAACATTTCCAGCCTTCCAGCTGAGCCCAGATCTCAGCTGATCTGTCAAATGATTCACAGTTAAGGTTGTATATTTAGATCTGTTTGTATTAAACATGCATACAGTGTCATAGTGATTGTTTAACTGAACTGAAAATAAGTGTCAGTTTAAAAAAACATCTAAAATTTTAATCTCAGCGTTTTAGCTAATGTAATTCTTTGTGTGTGTGTGTAGCTATTATATGTTATTACTTTGGTTCTCTGATAGCTTTTTCTTTTCTTTTAAATGTGGTGTTAAATTCTAATCTGTTCCTATGCTAATATTTTTCCTACTTTTAGTTCATTTATTATTACATTTAGTTTATTGTTCCCTGAGTCTATTACAGAATTTAAATAAAGTCATCAGTGCATTATGTCTGGTATGTTTAACAACTGTTTGAACTGACACTGAGATGTGAATGCTTTCTTTTGCTCTTATCTCATAGATAGAACTTTTTACAAAAGGTCTACATTTGATGTGGTTTGAAATAGAACAAACTTGTATTACAAAGGTATTGAGTGCTAACCCAATAGACTTGACCCAAGATAAATTACTTACTTAATGGTCTCAGCTTGAAACACTGTACTGGCCACAAAAGAATAGAAGAATTCTTTTAGTCTCTTTGTCTTAGGTCAAAATTGAAACTGAATTTGTTGGTTATATATTCAAGTACTCAGATCATTTGTTCACTCTACTCACCACAGTGCAGTTCCAGGTAATTTTTAGTCTTTTCAAAGGAAAAAAGTGTTGGTGGCATGACAGACCACTTCTGAGGTCTTCTGATAAAATATGTGAGGTCATCTTCAAGTCCCATCCTTAGTGTCAGAATCACTATCTCTTTATTTTTATTATAGTGCAATTATTTTTGAAGACAAAATAACGAGTAAAGGAGGTACTTTAAAGGATTTGATTTTGCAAATATCTTTTAAGTTCTTCAATGAATAGATAAACATGCTTTAAAGTAGCTCCTTTTATTTTGAAATATTCATAAGGAAAGAAGCAACCTTGTTGAATCTCACTCATGAAGCTCTGTCAGGAATGGGGAGACAAGAATCCATTAAGTATACAGAAGAGGAGATATAATTAATTAATTTTAATTATTTGTACTTAATATTCATGTAAGGGATATAAATCTACTAGTTATAATAGAAAACTACCTATTGGTTTCAAATTCTCACTGATAATCAAAACTTTATCAGTTCAAAGAAAGTTTATTTTCTTGTGTTTCATATTATATACTCTTACAACATACACTCCTGTATTCCAGTCCCTCAAAACTACTAATTTCCTAGCTTATGTGCTTCCCTAATTATATTCCTACATATACATTATTTCCTTTAACTGGGATGACCTTACCACTTTTCCTTAAAAATTGTAACAGAGTTTTATTTATCTTCAATTGAAATACTACCTTCTCTTTGAAATGCTCTTAACATTTCTAGATGAAATAAAGCCATTTCCTCTATATTCTTACCATTTTTAGCATTTTTAAAACTTCATCTTGCTTCAGTTATGAACTTGTAGGGATCAAAAGCAGTATTTTGTTCCCCCATCTATCAACTACACTGATTATATGTATTTAGAGTTAAATAAATGCTGCTTGAACTGAATTTAATCTTACTTTTTATAAACAAATTTTAAGGTAATGTAGATATGTCTGATGGAGAAGGCAATGGCACCCCACTCCAGTACTCTTGCCTGGAAAATTCCATGGATGGAGGAGCCTGGTAGGCTGCAGTCCATGGGGTCTCTGAGACTTGGACGTGACTCAGTGACTTCACTTTCACTTTTCACTTTGATGCATTGGAGAAGGAAATGACAACCCACTCCAGTGTTCTTGCCTGGAGAATCCCAGGGACAGGGGAGCCTGGTGAGCTGCCATCTATGGGGTCACACAGAGTTGGACATGACTGAAGCGACTTAGCAGCAGCAGCAGCAGATATGTTTGAAAACTATTCAGGATGTTTTTGTGGAATTAGAGATGATCTATTGATATATGACATTTAGTTATTAAAATGCCTATTATAACAACATAATGATTCATTTGAGCTTGAATTAACTCATTTAAGGATTGAATGGTAATAGTATTTAATCATTTTCTACTTTGGTCAGTAATATGGTAACTTTTAAATTTCCTGCTAGTCAAAATGGAAATACTTAGGCTGTTTGGACCAGGAATATTTAATTATAATCTAGGATTTTTTTGTGGGCTTTCATGAGAGTCTAGAAATCATGATCTGCTCTGTACCAAAAACAATCCTGTTGAGTATATATTTTATTGAGTTGCTTTGAGAAGTAGCTTTTTAGGCTTTTCCATGATGTATTTTCTACTTAAATGGCACAGTTTCTTTCTTAACAGATAAAATGGTTAAATAGAGCATGGGATGATAAATCTTTTGAAAAGATTTAATCCTAAATACTAAGTAAGTAATCTGGTGAAAATAAATTATTATAAAGTAAATAAAAATGATCAAGACATCATATGCAGGTACATATGCATTTATTTTTCTGACAATCAGATTGTCAGTGGTTTAGGACACTGAAATGAACCACTACAGGAAAATTATACATGCAGTATTCACAGTTTTGCATAGATTTTATTCTGATGTCCATGTATGGATCTTGTTTAGTGGAGGACACAAATGAAACTCAAGGAGAGAAAGTCAAAATTTCAAAAGAATAAAGTGGCACAACATCATGGAAACTGGGATAATAGAACACAAAGCTTGGTGTTGGTGTCCATATAAAAAGAGGAATCTAAACGAGAAACATAATCTCAGGTTTATTTGGAGAGTAAATAGACAATTTATGCCTGAAGCACAGGGAGAGTTTGGGGGAGGTGAAGAAATAGTAACAGGAATCAGTGGAAGATCCCTGTCCTCAGAAGAGTATGAAGATGGAAGCAAGATCTTGCCTCAGCCCTCGTGAATTTCTTCTGCTACCAAGATATTTTATGATGGATCCCTCTTGTGGTGAGGGCTTCCTATGTGATTCAGTGGTAAAGAATCTACTTGTAATCAGGAGACATAGGAGATACAGGTTTAATCCCTGGGTGAGAAGGATCCCCTGGAGGAGGACATGGCTACCCACTCCAGTATTCTTGCCCGGAGAGTCCCATGGACAGAAGAGCCGGGTGGACTACAGTCCATAGAGTCACCAAGAGTCTGACATGACTGAGCAGCTGAGCTCATGCACTAGTGCTGAACTAGGGCTTAGTGAGGGCAATCAATTTATGATTCTAAATCTGGTTGTATATTTAAGCTTATGTACTACTTAGGTAGTTTTGACCAAAAAGTAGTAGTTTTGTAGGTTGCTGAACTTAGTAATCTGTTGGTATTAAAAATGTTTATAAAATGCAATTTTAAATAATTGCACTGAATATCATAAAGGGATTTCTTTTAGTTTTCATTAAGAAATATTAAAAGTAAAAGGCTCTCTAGAGCTAGTAATTATCAACTAGTTAATATTTTAGCCTTAGTATGAGATTAATAGTTTCTTAAAATGCATGAAATATCAGTATGATCATTGAAATTTCAACATTTTATCTAGATTATTTTTAGAATAGACACCATCTAAATAAATGATCTGATCTTCTCATATGAATTGTGGTGGTGTGAAATTGCAAAGGTAAGCCAAAATTATTACAGTTTTAAAAAGAGAATAGAACACAAAATTTCGCTCTTCTTTTATAAAATAAGAGCACTTTTTTTCATCTCATTGTGGTAGGTTAGCTGTGTAATGATACACACTTTGGTCTCAACACATTACCCAGAATGACTTGATGGAGCGTAGGATTCTCACTGGCTTTCAAGAGGCAGATTTAAGTTTGAGATTGACTGAAAGAGGGCATGAAGAGAAATGGATTAGCTGCTCATGTGTTGCATATCCATATGAATAGTTATTATGCTAAGGAGATGAAGCACATTTTTCAAGATCTAAATAGGATGACTGGTGGACAGTGTAAATTTTATATTATTATATAGATCTTTGAGGCAGAGCTTCAAGCAGGAGGCATCTGAAACCACAAAGAAGCTGAAGAAAAATTGTGAGACTGTCATTGAATAGCTAGTTTTCATAGCTGCACCTGGCACGCTTCACTTCTTGGGCCCACATGAGCTATAACTCAGTTTCTGTGGATGAAATTTAATTTTTTTGAGGAAATCTTAGAGTAATTAAAAGATTTGGCTTCTAAAAGAAAGCTTCTTTGTTTTTACATTTGAAATCATGTATTTTCTTTTATCAGCCTTTTATCTGTCCATTTTCTTCTAGTGTAAATTTGTTGTCCTGAGGAGTAGGAATAAATGCTAAAATTAAAAGCATCTCTGATAACATTGTACTTCAGGGAACTCATTTTTGCTATGCATCTTCGAGAGAGAGAAAACCCGCAACAGATGGTGTGCTTAATGCTAATCTCCTTATTATTCACCAACCAGTATTGCAGGAAACCTTCACTTAGCAAAATATGGCCTAGCTTGATAATCATGCTTGCTATCTTGATGTTTATTTTATCCTATGGAATGATACTGATTTGTCAGTTAACAATAAAGTCTTAAGACCTTGATTTGCTTTTGGAAAGTTGTTTTAGAAAGCTAAATAATAATCTGTTTACAAATTTTCACTGTCTGGAATTCAAAAATTATGACTTTATGGTTTCCACTTGCATCGACGGGGAAGTTTAACTCTTTTCATGATGAAGTTTAATAACTCTCATAGAATTTTTAAAAATGTGAATACTGGTATTTAAATTAAGAATTAAGGCCTCTAAATGTAGGAATATCTACAGAAATGAAGGCTGTAGCCAGGAAGTCACACTCATTGACCATCTCTGTGATCATATATATGGTTATTAATTGAGAAAACTTCCACTCCCATAATGCTCTTCCATTTCTCTTCTTGTCCTGTTCTAATGCTTCTCAGCTGTTTTCAATATCAGTGTGAAAGCATAGGAAAACAATTGTCAAGACTGACATGGTAGTTATTGAACTTTTACTGTATTTTAACAGCTTTTTTGAGATATCATTTGCATACTATAAAATATACTCATCTAAAATATACATTTCCCTGATTTTTAATTTCACGAAGTTTTGCAATCAACACTCTCAATTTTAGAATATTTTCATTATCCCCAAAAGAAGCCCATCCTCAGCAGTCATTTTCCACCACTACCACTCTGCATGCCCTAGTATTTGTGGATAATGATTATCGCTCATTCAAAGTTTAATGACCTTCTTCCACACTTAAACAACTTAAACACTCATATACTTGTTTGACATGCATATCAATAAGAATGGCATGTACTGAGAATAGAAAAATTAATATTAGAAAAAATAATATCTCAGTCTCAAGCAGCCTGGTAGGAAAAGTAATATAGTAAGAAATAAAAGCATGAAGTGAAGTCACTCAGTCGTGTCCGACTCTTTGCGACCCCGTGGACTGTAGCCTACCAGGCTTCTCAATCCACAGAATTCTCCAGGCAGGCATACTGGAGTGGATTGCCATTTCCTTCTCCAGGGGATCTTCCCGACCCAGGGATCGAACCTGGGTCTCCCACGTTACAGGCAGACGCTTTACCATGTGAGCCACCAGGGAAGCCTAATAATTCTAGAAAAAATGAGAGAAGTATTTTAACCAAGTTTTTTTGTTTGTTTTTTCCAGTTAATATATAAACTCAAAGAAAAATTTGGCTAAATTTACTTTGGGTGGAGAAATATAAAGTTTATATTCATATACTATAGACATTGTATATTACCTTTTAGTCAAAATATTCATTTCATATAACACTGACTGATATAATCTGTCAGGCTTAGAGCCATGATTTTCCAAGATGTACAGATCCTATTGATCCTGGAATTCTAAACTATATATTCTAAACTTGAGAATTCTAAAACACATTTTCAGTTTTAAGAAAGATATTTAAACATCTTACAAAATTTTTTATGACTTAGATCTAATTTTGACTCTGAAAATATTACTTGGGTTTAAAAACTTATCTCCAGGATCAATTCACTTAATGTGCTCCAGTGTGGGATGGTTAAAGATTTTTTTAAAGTTAATAGTTAAAAATTTTCATTTTGTCAGATCTAAAATAAATCCTACCATTGTCACTTTTCTTTCTTCTGACCTTCTTTTTTCTTGTCAAATATTTGAGATATTTCAATATTTCTGTTTCAGACACTATTTTGTTTTACTATTTAGAGGTCAAATTACTTCAAAACATTTTTAGAATAAGATGGGCATAAACAAATAAGCCCACTTTTTACCATGATTTCTAGTCTAACAACATTGTTGACTGATAACTTTCTCTTACCTATCTCCGCTTCACACAATGATATCAAATGTCCAGATTCATAGCTAAATTTTCTGTAGAGAGAATTAGTTTTTCTAGCACAGATCTATTATTTTTCATAACATTTTCTCATTCACATTTTTGACCTTCAGTAAATGAATGTGGCACTATTTTGTTTGGTGATGGTTTAAAACTGCTTGCCTCTGTTGTAATATTTCTACATCTTGAAGTTTAGCATTTTGGCTGCTGATATACTTCAGTATATTTATATGAAGCCATTTTATGTAGTAGATTTTACGATCTCCATTATGGAACACTTATTATGATTTATATATTTATATTTTAGTTGTGGTTAATGGCTACTGCAGAGTAAAACTAATAGGGACATCAATTTTGAAAGAGCGAGCTCCCTATTTTTATTATGCTTGTGCCAAAAACTACAGACAAAGCAATTAAGAGACCATGGACCTGTAAAACGGAGGGGCTTCTCATATGTATACAGCTTCCATGATTTTAAACAACTAGGAGGAAGTTTATTCCAAGAGCCACAATATCTACTGGTTGATCACTAAGTCTCCCTTACCTACACTAGCAGGAAAACAGAGGCCTGTAATGAGTGTCTTAAGTGGTAATCAAGGACGGAATTACAAGTTACCTTACCTTGCACAGATAAGCAGCCCTTAGATCTGCCTAAAGCTTAAAAAAGTTTTAAGACTGACTGAAGATTCAGGGAAAGGAATGTATGGCTACTAATTGGAGAACAACACGAACTCACATGCCTCCTTCAGTGCCTACTGAATTTATTATGTAACCTCATGTTCAGTTCAGTTCAGTTCAGTCGCTCAATCGTGTTTGACTCTTTGCAACCCCATGAATCGCAGCACGCTAGGCCTCCCTGTCCATCAGCAACTCTCGGAGTTCACTCAGACTCGGGTCCATCGAGTCAGTAATGCCATCCACACCATTAGGTCATTATTGTCATTGTTTACAACATAGTTTTTGAACAAGAATATTTGCAAGAAATGGGGTGTTCAATAGATGTTCAGTGTTCATTCAAAGCTTTCCTCTACTTAATTCATGGACTGCTGGAGACTTAATATAGTTTCTAGTTCTAGACATTTGTTTCTCATAAAATATGTTTGCCTGAGATGGAAACATTTGAGAACCCTGTTTTAGAAGTTGCCGCAATATTATAAACAAGATTTCAAGTTGTTCTGTTCCATGAGTCAAACCTACAGCCACTCAACAGATGTGTTGAGCGCTTACCCAGGCCCTGTAGCACAGAGACTACACACATTTCATCTCCTCACCGCTCTGCAAAGTATTATCCTCACTGATAAGATTACAAAAATGATAACTCATTAAACTTAAGTAATTTGTGCAGTCAGACCACTGCTGGCATTCAATTCAAAGTCAGCTCTTACCGCGAAAAGCCTCACCACAGATGCTCCTCCCTGAGCAGATAACTAGAGCATTCAAGCAAGATGGTAGGGACTCAAGTAGAATGATGTCTTCCTTGAAGTTGAAGAACATTTTTACAGATCATCTAAAAGAGTACATGTTTCTAGTTTACATAGATTTTTAGAAATATTAATTTTTAGTCTTGCTTCAAATATCTTTTTGGAGGATATTGAATACACTAGAGAAATATTCAAGAGATCAAACTTTTAGGTAACTTATATCATCTCTTGATAGATACATAGTATATCTTTTATAGAGAGACTTATTAACTTTGATCTCAGTCTAACTGCTGGTTGAGAGAAGAGCACTAGAAATTATTTTGTGATCAGTTTGGCATCAGCACTTTAAGAAATAGTAAATCTCTGATGGAAATTTATCAGCTGAGCTTACACTTGTGTGTCCTATTTTTCAACTTTTCATGCAGCTGTCACCTTCCAGGTTTTAGCCAAGTTTGCTGAGCATCAGAATCCTCAGTCAAGAAAGTGCTAAATCCATATCCCTGAAAACCCTCTTTTAGCCAATAACTAATGCTCTTCAGCTCAAGTGGAACTGCACCACTTAAGAAAATGTGAAAGCAAACCTTACCAGTGAATTAGGCTGCTTCTATTTCAATTTCCTTGAGGATACAAAAGCAATAAAAATATAGATATGAAGTATATATTCCATACAGTGCATTTCAGGGCTGCCAACTAGGGAAAAGGACAAAATTCTGAAATAGTTGTCAGAACACTACATTTTCTGGCAGTATAAGTATTTTACTCTCCAAATGTTGAAATTCATACAATTTTGATAATATAAGTATTAACTCCAAATATCATTAGTGGAGCAAAATTTAGGAGGGATGGTGTGGGGAGGGAGGGGGAAGGGAGGGGGTCCGGATTGGGAACTCAGGTACACTTATGGCTGATTTACGTCATGTATGGCAAAATGAATACAGTATTGTAAAGCAAAACAAACTAAAAAAATAAAAATTAATAAAAAAAAAAATTTAAATTTTAGAAATACTTCCATTACCTGTATCTGCTTTTGTTATTTACTTGATAATTCCTGTTCCTGAAATCTGGAATAGGTCTACCCTTAAAATGAATCAATTACAAGAACTTTTCTTTTTTTTCCCTAATTTAAGGATCCGTGTTAATTTGTATACTAATTGGCAAGGTGTATACATGATAATGGGCTTCCCAGGTGGTGCTAGTGGTAAAGAACCTGCCTGCCTGTGCAGGAGACATAAGAGTCTTCAGTTTGATCCCTGGATTGGGAAGATCCCCTGGAATAGGGCAAGACAACCCACTCAAGTATTTTTTGCCTGGAGAATCCCATGGAGAGAGGAGCCTGGTGGGCTGAGGTCCTTAGTGTAGCAAAGAGTCAGACACAACTGCAGTGACTTAGCATGCATGCATGCATGCGTATGTGATATTTAAAATTTTATTTGACTGTGTATTTGTTAGTATAGTGGTTCACTGAAAAATCAGTACCAATAATTCTGATCACTTGTAACAGTGGCAAAGACTTTTGAAATTCATTTATATATGTTTATCTCTTAGTGAAATAGATTGTCAGTTACTTATTCTGTGAAGATATACGCTATTTTTTTATTCAAGCAGTTGCAGTGTCTTTATATACATATATACATAAATAGCTGCTCTTTAAGGTAAATTTACATGAATTTTAAAAACAGAAGAAATATACTGCAGTGATATAAATGTCTTACCCTAAATAAACTCACTGATGGGTTATACCTGTTTTTATTTTAATTACCTGTAGAAGCTACTTCTTAATCCCATGGCAAAATACTGCATCTGGATTTTCTATAGCTTCTTTTCTCCTAGGATTTCATTCCATGCAAGAATGGAAAATTGAAAAGGAGTGAGATTGTGGCAAAATAATTGATGTCCCTTTAGGTTTTCCCATAAGAATGCTCCCATAATAGCTTAAATTCCCCTGATTTAGGTCTCACAGTTTAACTTGTCAATATGTAATTATGATTCCAAAACAAAACAGATTATTTTGCAGTTTGCTGTGGATGCTGTCGTGATAAATAAAAAAGACACGTTTGCTGGATGAAGGAAATGTCTCATTATAGCTTCTTATTTAATGATCTGCCAAGGTTAGGACTCTAACTGTGAATGCTATCTTTAACAGTCTTAAGCAAGATTGCTCCAGAGACTCTGTAATATCTGTAAAAGTTTAACTTTACAACCTTAACTTTGACTGCTACAATTATGGGCTTTATAAATAGTCATGTGTTTGTGTAAAGAAATCTATGTATTAACACATAATATCTAGTCACATAGATCTACATATCTCACTTATAATGAACATTTTTGAAATACATATTAATTTTGAACTTCTAAAGGAATGAAACTGTCAGAGCAATAAAACATTTGTATTTAAATAGTTGATTGGATTTCCAAAATAATTTCTAAGCCTCATGTTGATTACAAATGTAAAGGCTACTTGCTTTAGACTATTGCATTTTCTTTTGCTTTTTTCCTCCACTGTGATCAGTTCAGTCATTCAGTCATGTCCAACTCTTTGCGTCTTCATGGACTGCAGCACGCCAGGCTTCCCTGTCCATCACTAACTCCCAGAGCTTGCTCAAACTCATGCCCATCGAGTTGGTGATGCCATTCAACCATTTCATCCTCTGTCGTCCCCTTCTCCTCCGACCCTCAATCTTTCCCAGCATCAGGGTCTTTTCCAAGAAGTCAGTTCTTCGCATCAGGTGGCCATCAGTCCTTTTAATGAATACTCAGGACTAATTTCCTTTAGGATTGACTGGTTTGATTTGCAGTCCAAGGGACTCTCAAGAGTCTTCTCCAACACCACAGTTCAAAAGCATCACTGCTTTGGTGCTCAAATTTCTTTATAGAAAGAAATACCTGCAGTGACATTTTTGGTAGTTAACTTTTTTTTCCGTTAAAATCAGTAAGTGTTTAGCTTACATACTTTAATCTGGTGATCTTTCTGTACAATATACACATGTTAACTGTAGTATAAAAACATATAATTAATATATTTACTGAGCAGCCACTGTCTATATAATACTATAACACTATAATTGTATTATTTGTTACTATTATTATATTTTAATAATATAATAATACATTATTAGTATAATGGCATTGGTTATAATTTTAATATGATTTGTTCTCTTACTGGATTTGTCTGATGAGGGAGTCATACATAATCAATTAATTTATAAAAATAATATTTTAAATAAAGAAAAATTACAGGATGTTTCGAAAGTTAATTAAAGAGAAACCATGCAGTTGGATGGAAATAGTCATGGAAAAGCTCTGAAGAAATGACATCTTAAGCTAATACCTGCTGCTGCTACTGCTGCTGCTAAGTCACTTCAGTCATGTCCGACTCTGTGCGACCCCATAGAAGGCAGCCCATCAGGCTCCTACATCCCCGGGATTCTCCAGGCAAGAACACTGGAGTGGGTTGCCATTTCCTTCTCCAATGCGTGAAAGTGAAAAGTGAAAGTGAAGTCGCTCAGTCGTGTCCGACTCCTAGCGACCCCATGGACTGCAGCCTACCAGGCTCCTCCATCCATGGGATTTTCCAGGCAAGAGTACTAGAGTGGAGTGCCGTTGCCTTCTCCGAGCTAATACCTAAAGAATGAAAATGTATAGGCAGATGAAGAGGACCCCAGAGTGAGAAAAAGGAATGCTAAGTCCTGGAGGGACTTAAGAGGAAGGCATGGTTAAAGAAATAATTAAAGGCACTGTGGTTTTAAACACACTCATCATGAAGAGGAGAGTGGTGTGCAGGGGAGATCAAGCAGGAGATTATAATCACCATCTGAAACTTTAACACTGTTCAAAAACCAGTGGAGAAACTCTGCCAGATATTAAGGAATTATTGATGGGACTGGATGTGAGGAGGATTTGAGGAGATCTCAGTAAAGACACTCAGATTTCAGACTCAAGCAACTAGTTAGCTTATGGTAGTATTTCCTGAAATAGGGACTACTGGAGGAATGATAGACACTGCGAGAAATACAGTTGGTCATTTCTGTTAGGAACCAGGAAAGAGCTAGGGCTAAACATAAAAATGTAAGTATTTCAAATATAAATATTTCTATGTACTGCTGCTGCTGCTGCTAAGTCACTTCAGTCATGTCCGACCTTGTGCAACCCCTTAGACGGCATGCAACCAGGCTCCCCCGTCCTTGGGATTCTCCAGGCAAGAACACTGGAGTGGGTTGCCATTTCCTTCTCCAGTGCATGAAAGTGAAAAGTGAAAGTGAAGTTGCTCAGTCATGTTCCATGGACTAGGTTACTCCTATTCCCTCTTCTAAGGAGTTTAGTTACAGTGGAATCAGCAAGGGGCCCACTTCTGTGAAGCCACAGTGGTCTTTCTTGAAGGGGAGAGAATAACAGGATGGAAACTGTAAAGGTTGTGACTTTTTCAGTCGTATTTGGTGACAAGAAAGAAAAATGGTAGCTAGACACATTGACTTGTGGAAATTACTTCTTAATGTGAAGATGATTTAATCTATTTCGAAGATCTGTAAGAGTGGTGGATCAAAGCTATGGTTTTTCCGGTGATCACATATAGATATTGAGAGTTGGACTATAAAGAAAACTGAGCACAGAAGAATTAATGCTTTTGAACTGTGGTGTTGGAGAAGACTCCTGAGAGTCCCTTGGACTGCAAGGAGATCAAAACTGTCAGTTCTTAAGAAAATCAGTTCTGAATATTCATTGGAAGAACTGATGCAGAAGCCGAAGCTCCAATATAATTTGGCCACTTGATGCGAAGAACTCACTACTTGGAAAGACTCTGATACTGGGGAAGATTGAAGGCAGGAGGAGAAGGGGATGACAGAGGATAAAATGGTTGCTTGGTATCACTGACTTCATGAACATGAATTTGGGAGTTGGTGATAGACATGGAAGCCTGGTGTGCTGCAGTCCATGGGGTCGCAAAAGGTAAGACATGACTGACCAGCTGAAATGAACTGAACTGAACTGAAGAGAGTGGGAATTTAAAGGAACAAAATAGATTAATTTAACAGCGGTAACATATTGAGAAGACTGAAAAGATTGGGTTATAGTACACTAAGTAACAGATACTCCATTTTAAAAGATACAAAGATAGAGGATGCGTTGGTAGCTTGTATATCATCAACCTAACGTTATTCTCATCCAAAGACCTCTGTTTTCTTTCTTTATTAGTGGACTGGATCATTTGCATGGGGGCTTGAGGCTGATTCTGCAGACAGGGAGAAAAAGAAATGAAGCTCTAGAAGGAAAAAGGCAAAACACAGATTTGGGGAGACAGAAATGGGTTGGAAAAAGTGCACGTGGAGAGGGTATTGCAAATTAACCAGAGAGCCAGTCTGGTTATTGCTGAGCAATGTTCAACTTTCATGCGAAGTTCAAAGTCACAAATATATAGTTGAATCATCCTGACTATGTGATGTGATTTTTCATCAGCAGCTTGGTTGGGTACAGGCATGTAGGAAGCAGAAAACTTATTGAGTTGTGTTGTTTTCCTTGGTGGTTTTGCCCAGAGTGACAGAGCAGTTAGGCTATTAACTAGGGGAAGTTTAAAACATTTTTTGTTAGGTATATATGTATGTATATTAATTAAGTTATATAAATCTATAAAATATTAAGTGAAAATGAAAACGAAGTCATTCAGTCATGTCTGACTCTTTGTGACCCCGTGGACTGTAGCCTACCAAGCTCCTCTGCCCATGGGATTCTCCAGGCAAGAATACTGGAGTGGGTTGCCATTTCCTTCTCCAAGGGATCTTCCCGACCTAGGAATCAAACCTGGATTTCCCTCATTGGAGGCAGATACTTTAACCTCTGAGCCACCAGGGAAGCCCATAATATATTAACTATATATCTATTTAGTTCAGTTCAGTGACTCAGCCGTGTCTGACTCTTTGTGATCCCATGGACTGTAGCATGTAAGGCCTCTCAGTCCATCAACTATTTATATTAACTAGAGGAATTTTGTAAATTTTATAGAATTTTAAAATTTAAAACAGGGAAGAAAAGTTAAGCTAAATTAGAGTGGTGAAGAGAAAGAAACCCAAGGAGAAAATTAAAGGGAAATTGTTGTTTTTCAGTCTCTTAGTCATGTCCAACTCTTTGTGACCCCATGAAATGCAGCATGCCAGGCTTCCCTTTCCATGAGTTTGCTCAAACTCATGTCCATTGAGTCAGTGATGCCATTCTATTGTTTCAACCTCTGTCTACCTCTTCTTGTTCTCAATCTTTCCCAGCATCAGGGCCTTTTTTCTGGAGATTACCTATGAGGGAAAAGACCACTGTAGTGCATGTGTTTGCATAATCAAGTAATGTTGGCTAACTTGCTGCATAGCATTTCAGTTGATTTTGCACACACAAACATATACAACCAGCAGTACTCAACTAAATACCCTTTATTATGTGTCTGCCACTTGCTAGCAATAATTATAAAGATGTTTAATTCTGCAAATCAAGTTTAAGTTTATCAGCACTGTGCATACATTATCTCAAGCTGGTATCTCAGGTTGCTATTTAGGTAGATACTGTGCTAGAATCTAGTGATATAAGATGAACGAGATACTATCCTTCCCTTCAAGAAACTTATAGAAGACAATGGGGAATTCTATCCAGGAGGATCACACAAAACTACAGATAGAATTGGATCCTAAGTAAGGGAGACTCAGAGGGTTTCAGAGATTTATATGAACCAAAAGTTTATATGAACACATTTATATGAACAAAAAGCGTCAGAAATTGAAATAAAATTTAAGTCTTTTGACTCAAATTTTATTAGTTTTCTCCATTTTGAAACACAGTCTACAAAAATACATGCATTGAAAAGTTAATGTTGCCACCAATTTGCTGCAAGAACAACTAGAGCAAATTTCAGATCTTTATATGCAATCAGACCTATTAATTCACGTATTCATATCCAAGATCCAGCCAAGATAGCCACGAACACAGTGTCAGGTAATAGACTGGCAAAGGGGGGAAAAATGTTAGTTTTGTGCTTGAACATTTGACTATTTTATGACCTCAGAAGAATTGTTTGCCCATTCTCTTTTAAGATTTCTCATTTGTAATTTCATATGCAATAGATTTATCAGTCTCACTCACAAGCTTTTTATGAAAAATGGCTAATGAGAATAATTATATAAAAATAGCAATTTTTTTAGCAGTTGAACTATCAAGTGATAATGAGGATGGTAGTCAGGAGTACAACTGATATGTAGGGCAGAAGAGGACAATTATTTCTCATGGCAACAAGGGGGAAAAAAAAACATCAATGCCATTTAGTTGCTATTTTTAGTCTACATAGAGCATGCTAAGTCTTTGATAATGCCCTTCTATTTTGCCTGACCTTCAGTCTCTGGCTATCATAATTTTTCCTATAGAGTTAGGTGAGAAAAGCATTCTGATAGGTTTACAAATACCAAGCAAAGGGTCCATGTTTTTGAATTACAAGTATTTATTGCTTGTAAAGAGACATCCAAATGTATTGATATATTTTTTAAATAAGCCATAACATTTCAAAATACATACTCGGGAGGACCAGAATTAGAACAGAGTATCTGGTATATAATATGTGAGTATACTATTTGGGTTGGAAAAGGAAATGGCAACCCACTCCAATATTCTTGCCTAGAGAATCCCAGGGACAGAGGAGCCGAGTGGGCTGCCTTCTGTGGGATCGTACAGAGTCGGACACGACTGAAGCGACTTAGCAGCAGCAGCACGCTATTTGGGTAGAATAACTTACCATCTCACACTGAGCATTCTGTCAAAGGGAATATAAGATAAATGTTATTAGGCCTCATCTAGTGTGCTTTGATGATGCAAAAAGTCATTGAAATGTACTTTGAACTTGTGGTAAGATTTTTAATCTTTGATGACTTGCAATTTTTAAAAATACTATGAATAATATAAAGAATAATATATTTCCATTGTTGAATAGTTAATGTAGGTATTAACACATTATAGTTTATCTTATCATCCTTTTCTGATGCATAATTTTAAGTCATAAAAGTATTGAAATTACAATTTACACATGTGAGATATATTTTTCCTTTATTTTTGAGAGCCATTTATTTAAATGTGTCTTTTGTCTGCTAACGTGTGCTTGGTTTCCCAGCTGTGTCTTTTGTTGTGTAACTGTCATATGCGTATACTGTAGACATTAACCTCTATAATTCTTTTTCAAGATACTTTGGTTAATTGCAACCACTTTCTGAAGCTAACCACTTATTTTTCTTTTTCTAAAATCCCATTAGTCCCTACTTTGTTTTCTCTATGAATCTTCTTTAGAGATTAATTTTAAGCGAATCGTTTATCAAGGTAATTGAAGATTCACATGCAGTTTTAAGGAATAAGAGAGGTCCATAATCTACTTGGCTCTGTTTACCAAATGTTAACATTTTTCAAAAAAAAAAAAATCTAGTATAATATCACAATCAAGATATTGACATTTATACAATCCACCTATCTTATTCAAATTTCACCAGTTTTACTCATACTTATTTGTAGGTACATGTGTGTGTGTGTGTGTGNTTCTATAACCAGTTTGAACATCTGGAAGTTCATGGTTCACATATTGCTGAAACCTGGCTTGGAGAATTTTGAGCATTACTTTACTAGCATGTGAGATGACTTCATGGCAAATACAAGGGGAAAAAGTAGAAGCAGTGACAGATTGTATTTTCTTGAGCTCCAAAGTCACTACGGACAGGGATTTCAGTTATGAAATTAAAAAATGCTTACCCCATGGAAGGAAAGCTTTTACCAAACTAGACAGCTTATTAAAAAACAGAGACATCAGTTTGCTGAAAAAAGTCCTTACAGTCAAAGTTGTGTTTTTTCCAGAAATAAAGAACAATGAGCACTGAAGAATTGATGCTTTCAAATATGTGGTGCAGGAGGACTCCTGAGAGTCCCTTATGCTGCAAGGAGATCAAACTAGTCAGTACTAAAAGAAATCAACTCTGAATATTCATTGGAAGGACTGATGCTAAAGCTAAAGCTTCAATACTTTGGCCACCTGATGTGAAGAGTCAACTCACTGGAAAAGACAATGAGGCTGGGAAAGATTGAGGACAAAGGAGAAGGGTGTGGCAGAGGATGAGATGGTTAGATGGAATCACCATCTAACATTGGACATGAAACTGAGTAAATTTCAAGATATGGTGGAGCATAGAGAAGCCTATCATGCTGCAGTTCGTTGGGTCACAAAAAGACATGACTTAGCTTCTGAACAATAGCAATACTGTATTATAGAATTAGTTTGTTAACTTATTCACTCATTGAAGGATATCTGAGATGTTTCCAGATTTGCCAATTAAGCATAAAGTTGCTAAAAAAATTTGTGTATGTTTTTTTGTGTGTAAACATAAATTTATGTTTCTATGGGATAAATGACCATGAGTGCAATTGCTGGGTCCTATGGTAGTTTCAGGTTTAACTTTATAAGACTTGAAAACTCTTAGTTTCCAGACTGGCTATGTCATTTTACATTCCTACAACAATGTGTCTGATGTGGAAATCCAGTTTTAAATCCAGTGAGATTCGACCTATACATCATTACCAACACTTGGTATTGTCTTCAATTAAGTTTTTACGATCCATCTCCTGCCTAGTAAACCTAAAATTCACAGAATGTTCTTCATAATTAGAAGCATTCTCAACCAACAGACAACTGAGAAACCCACAGGTGGTGATATGAATACACAAATTTTTTAGTATGGAGTAGACTTGCAATAACCTTACAAATTATGTTAAGAATGGTATATAATGACATTGAAAAATATTCATGATATATCTAAGTGGAAGAACCTTGCATTATTGTATGTATTGTATATTAAATATATAGAAAAACACCAAATTGACAATTATGCTTAATTCTCAGTAGTATTATAGGTGAATTTATAATTTATTTTTATTTACTTGCATTTTGTTTTTGTTCAGTTGCTCAGTCGTGTCCAACTCTTTGCAACCCCATGGATTGCAGTGCACTAGGCTTCACGATTTCCCAGAGCTTGCTCAAAATCATGATTGAGTTGGTGATGCGATCCAACCATCTTGCCCTCTGTAATCCCCTTCTCCTGCTCTCAATTTTTCCCAGCATTAGGGTCTCTTCTAATGAATTGGCTCTTCACACCAGGGAGCCAGAGTATTGGAGCTTCAGTATCAGTCCTTCCAATGAATATTCAGGACTGATTTCCTTTATGATTGACAGGTTTGATATCCCTGCAGTCCAACAGACTTTCAAGTCTTCTTCAATACCACAGTTCAAAAGCATCAATTCTTGAGCATTCAGCCTTCTTTATGGGCCAACTCTCACATCCATACATGACTACTGGAAAAGCCATTTGTATTGAAAAAAAGTTAACAGAGGCTCCAAATAAACCAATATCTCATGATACATGTTGCTTAGGGTTTGCATTTCAAGATCCATCTCTCTTATGTCCAATCAGTGTGAGAAAATCTCCTTTCCAGGCTTTCTGATAATTTTTACATTCCACTCAAAAATATCCCTCCTTTCCTTCAGAATGTTGCTCCAAATGTGCCTATATAGTTTCATGAAAATGTTTTGCTTTTTCCCTCTTTGACTTCCATTAAATGCTAAAGAAACACCTAAATTCCTCTTGTCCCTGCTTTATAATATGCTTTACATGTTCCTTACAAACCACTGTGTGTGGGTGTGTGTACATTTGTGTAAATATCCTCCGGTCTTGATTGTGCAGTATCTTAGCCTGCTTTTAAGGCCATAACAAAACAACATAGACTGGATAGCTTAACAGCAGAAATTCATTTTCTCATAGTTCTGAAGGCTGAGAAGTCTAAGGTCAAGGTGCTAGTCAGTTTGATTTCTGTGAGTTTTTCTTTTTTCTGTGAATCTTCTTCTAGATGTCCACCTTCCCCCTGTGCCCTAACTGTGTCTCTGCCTCTTCTTATAAAGGCATCGGGCCTTACAGTTTAGAGTTCCACCATTACGACCTCATTTAAACGTTATTACATCCTCACAGGTTCCATGTATAAGTATGGTCACACTGGGGATTAGAGTTTCAACATATGGATATTCAAGGGAGGTGGATCACATTCGGTTTATAATATGCAGAATAACACACAGTAGGCTTGCTTATTAAGTAAGTCTTTAGGCTTTGGATTAAAATCAATAGAAGTGGGCTATAAACCAGAGAAACATATTTTTAAATAAAAAGTAGTTCTAAGCTAGTCTGTTATAGATGTGACTGTGTGTGATTTATATAATAAGAATTAAAATTTCACAGCAGAAGCCCTCTAAACATTACAATTTTCCTGTGTTTAAAGGGATAATTTCTTCCTCATTACATGATTTGATGGTAAAAAGACAAGCCACTGACTAATGTCAGTGAAAGTTGGTTTTATATTTTAAAATTGTACTTTGGACAGGTTTAAAGAAAGCTTTCTATTAAGTTGTTGATATTGGTGGCGAATTGTGTCTCCCTAAATATTGCTCCAAATGTGACCTTTTGCCCCATTATGCAAAAGACAGAAGTGAAAGGGCTTTGGAGTCTGTGTGTTTCTTTGCTAAGATCTTGCATTTGCATTGTATTATCATTTGTTGAGTCAAGGCTATCGATTTAGTAGCTGAAGGCTGGATTTATTCAGTGTTGTAAAATTTAAAGAAATCGAAAGAATAATTGAAGGTCAGTCAGTGATTGACACTCTGGTGTAATGGATAGGAAAGGGAGAAAGAAGACAAATGTCAGGGGGAAAAGGAGCCAATTTGAAAACAACAATAACAAAAAACACAACAAAATAATGGGTTTCCCTGATAGCACAGTTGGTAAAGAGTCCGCCTGCGATGCTGGAGACCCTGGTTTGATCCCCGGGTCGGGAAGGAAAAGGAATAGTCTACCCACTCCAGTATTCTTGGGCTTCCCTTGTGGCTCAGCTGGTAAAGAATCCACCTGCAATGCTGGAGACCTGGGTTTGATTCCTGGGTTGGGAAGATTCCTTGGAGAAGGGAAAGATTACCCACTCCAGTATTCTGGCCTGGAGAATTCCATGGACTGTATAGTCCATGGGGTCACAAAGAGTCAGCCCGGACTGAGCCACTTTCAAAAAAACCAATGTTGTCCCTTAAAACTGCACATCTTATACCATACATACGTATTCAAATCTAGTTTGGTACTGTCATACTTGCAAACATTTTATTCCTAACTAGAAAGTGAACCCTTTAAGAAAGTGATGTTCAGTTTGGTCGCTCAGTCATGTCCGACTCTTTGCAACCCCATGAATCACAGCACGCCAGGCCTCCTTGTCCATCACCAACTCCCGGAGTTCACTCAGACTCACGCCCATCGAGTCAGTGATGCCATCCAGCCATCTCATCCTCGGTCATCCCCTTCCCCTCCTGCCCCCAATCCCTCTCAGCAAGAAAGTCTTTTCCAATGAGTCAACTCTTCACCTGAGGTGGCCAAAGTACTGGAGTTTCAGCTTTAGCATCATTCCTTCCAAAGAAATCCCAGGGTTGATCTCCTTCAGAATGGACTATTTGGATCTCCTTACAGTCCAAGGGACTCTCAAGAGTCTTCTCCAACACCACAGTTCAAAAACATCAATTCTTCGGCCCTCAGCCTTCTTCACAGGTTTTATCATATCCTGTGTTGCACCCAGCAGAGTATTTTCCTAGAAAAATGCTCGATGTATTAACATCTGCTGAATAGAATTGACTTAAAGTGAACATCTCTGAGCTGAAAAGACTTTTCCCATAAGACTGGCCAAAATTCTAGTAAAGAATTGAATTTTAAAGATTTTTTACAACTTCAGGGNGTTTTATCATATTCTGTGTTGCACCCAGCAGAGTATTTTCCTAGAAAAATGCTCGATGTATTAACATCTGCTGAATAGAATTGACTTAAAGTGAACATCTCTGAGCTGAAAAGACTTTTCCCATAAGACTGGCCAAAATTCTAGTAAAGAATTGAATTTTAAAGATTTTTTACAACTTCAGGGAAAAAAAAAAGAAAGAAAATTTCTCTCACTATGCTTTTCCATTCATGTGCCATTTTTATTTTACCTGTGTTTACCACATAATGCCAGTGGATTCCATAAGATCCTATCCTCCTCTTCCACAGTTTGCTAACTGTAGTTGGTTTATATAACTGTGAGATGTCAAAAGTGTTTCCATTAACATGCAAAATATTATATTTTACTCCTATGATTAAATGAATGCATCAAAGCATTTTTTTATATGAAGCTAGCAAAATTCTAACTAAATGTTTAAATTATGAGCTAATTGACCATCAAGACTAGCCATTGGCATCTAAGAGGTGAAAGATAGTTCCATTTTAGAACAACTAATAACAGGCCGAATTGCTTTGACATATCAACTATTAAGTCCCTAATCAGCAACATTACTGTTAATAAAATAAGTTCATCTAAAAGATATAACGATTTTGGTACAGTCATTTTACTTTCTTTGAGTTTTGTGTTATATATTATCTTATCTCTTCACTGCTGCTGCTGCTGCTAAGTCGCTTCAGTCGTGTCCGACTCTGTGCGACCCCATAGACAGTAGTCCACCAGGCTCCTATCTCTTCACTACCTAGATGTTAATGTGAAGGAAGGGAAAGACAATCTACTCAGACCTTATCTCTATTTCTTAATAAGATTAGGCACATATATAGAAAACAGAAGTCATCTAAAAGTGCTTTGTGTCTCGATATGGAGGTAAAATTGAACCAATATCCCTGGTTACTTTGTGGAAATCCAAAGCCCTCCCTGTACATTATGGATATTCACCAGAGGCTTGCATTCTTATTGATGGTCTATTTCCAGAATAGACCAGCATTCTTTTTTTTTTAATTTTATTTTTTTAGTTTGTTTTGCTTTACAATACTGTATTCATTTTGCTATACATTGACATGAATCAGCCACGAGTGTATATGAGCTCCCAATCCCGACC